>VDFB02116833.1:69556-87891 GCA_007258455.2 Sequoia sempervirens | reverse complement strand
TTTTAAAAGACTATATTAGGACCCTACCATGCATGTGTACGAACACCATAATTTGACATAAATAAAATTATTTTTCTAATTCCTTTTGGGGAAATATGTGTAACAAATTTAAGATTGATGGGGATATTTTTTATATTTTTTTATTAAATTTTTATTAGTCTTAATTGTTGCAACGTGTGCACCCTTGGTCTCCTTGTGCTATGCAACACGACACTTGGGTTTGTGACATGGCTTAACTGCCTCCCATGGATTCATTAACTTTGGCAATTATATCGGGCATTAACAGGTCAATCTTTTGGTGCAATGACAACTGTATGTGCAACAATTGGTATTAGAGCCTGGGTCATAGGTTCAAAACCCTCGCTTACACTGGGGATTGTTGCAAGGTGTGTGCCCTTGGTCTTCTTGTGCTATGCAGCGCAACACTTGGGTTCGTGACATGGCTTAACCACCTCTCATGGACTCATTAACTCTGGCAATTGTATCAAGCATTAACAAGTCGATCTTTTGGTGCAACAACTATCTGTGCAACACTAATTACTATTTTATGAAAACTAAATGTACAGACACCATAATTTGACCTAAACTAATCATTTTTTGATTTTTTTTAATTTTTCAGAGAATTTTTTTTAGATTGATTTCATATAAATTTTTTTACAAAAAGAATAACAAATTAAAAATTATTAAGAAACTAAAAAAGTCTGACATTCTTAGAAATTAATTAAAAATAATAAATATTTATTCAATCATAAAAAATATTACATATTTGAAAACTAGAAATCATGATCTATAGTGGGTTTTAATTTCATACATTAATTCTAAAAAAAAATAAATGTATCAGCTATATTGCCAAAGTTAGATATTTCTTTGACATTGCCTTAGTTTTTTAGTTGTAGGTCAAAGGCTAAGGGTTGGGTTACAAAAGCTTTCCCAAGCCTAAAACTAAAGCAAGAAGTGGCTTGGGAATTCAAACTTTAAAGAACGGGTACTTGTTCCTATTTTAGAATGGGTACATGTTTCAAAACAAGTATCCGTTAAAAAATGGAATGGGTACCCATTTTAAAATGGGTACTCGAGCATGTTGTATGATATGGTTTACAAGTTTTCTCTCTTTGTTTCATGACTACTTCCTAGAGGTTCATGTTCGCATTCTTTGGTGTATTAGTCTTGGTAGAGTTATAGTGACTTGTTGTGAGAGATTATGTAAAAAATTTATGGCATGTGTGGATCATTCTAATTATTCTTTGTTACTACATGATTTTATTATTAGCCACACCTTGTTTTGAGTGTTCATTGGTAGATTTGGTATATTCTATGATCAATTTTGAGATTTGGCATTACCCATATTTGGGAGTACTAGGATGTATATGTCCTTCACTAATAGTTTTTATACATGGACCTTGTGATTGTAGTTTATGGGTTGGATATGTTGTTTGCATGTGAGTTATATTGAGTGTATTAGATACATTTGTAGGTATGAATGATTGGATGTATTATCTTTTTTGTTGTTTTCATTTATATTTATGTGGATTTTTTATTTGGAAATAGCTTAGATCCTTTATTATCTCTTGCATTTGATGCTTGTGTTCTTTAGATTGATGTATTTTCCCTTTGGCTTGTTTCTTTTCATTTTCATATGTAGTATGTTGGGTGATGAGAGGAATTATTTCTTGAGATGGTGGTCACATTGGATGTTATTGTAGGTATCTTGATGGAGCATGAGAGGATGCTAGAGATTCATATGATTTCATGGATGACTATGTTAATGTATTTCATTCAATGAGCCTTATGCAATGTATACAACAATTAGGATAAATTTAGGAAAATGGTGTTGTACACCTTGCACAAGAAAATAATTTTTTTAATTGTCTAAAATAAATATTTATTTTTTTATGCATCTTTACTAATGTGTTCAGCCACATCAAATATTTATTTGGTTTGACTTGTATAGTTGTATGTGAGATTGGTTAGATATTTTATGTGTGTTGTACATGGGAAAAATATTTAATATTAGGAAAACTTAGTACCAACAAGTAAATTTTTGTGTCAATTGTTTTGTGTACTCATGGCTTTGGTATTCCTCATACCATTTGGTTGTTTTATGTGAACTTGAATATATAAAAGAAAGCACATGTCTAGTGGTTGGGGTTGTCTTGTTGGCTAGTTGGTTGTTTGAGTAGATTTTCATAATATTGATCTCTCTTGTAAAGTAAATATGTTAAACATGCCATGGAATGCATGGTTAGATCCTTGGATGCATGGAGGACACGTTGGTGGAGCTTGGAATTTTATGTATTCGTAGAGACTCTACAAGTGCATTATAATGTTTTGTTGAAAAATACATTGAGTGTGGATGCTTTTGGAGGATAGGCTTTCCTTCTTGAGCATTTTCCTAAGGTATACCTTTTATAATATTGTGGTATATCTTTGACCTTTTCATTATGGTTATTAGGTATGATTGTATGCATATTTTTCTCCCTTAGGGTTATGTAGGAAACAATTTGACTAGCTTGGTAATTTCATGATGCCTTGAATTTTTTTACCTCATCTCCTATAAAAAGAGAGAGCCCACCAGCTCTTCACGTATCAACATAGTGATGGTGATTTTTATTGTCCGAACTATATTGTCCCATAAATATAGAAAATAACATATAAGTGTGTTACTTGAATCCTTGTCATCTATATACATAGTAATAGACTACAAGCCAAGAAATTCATCTTTTATGATGTCTTGATTTGTTTTTACCTCATATCCTCAAAAAGGAGAGTATCCACTAGCTCATCAAGTGTTAATTAGTGGTGGTTCTTTTATGGTCATAACTATGTTGTCCCACAAATCAAGCAAAGAACATAGAAGTGTGATACTTGAATCTTTCTCATCCATATATACACTAATACTCTTCAAGTGGGTAACCATAGTGTTGAATGGATTGTAGTATTTAAAAAAAGTCACTATTAGGGTATGTGCAAGATCACGGGGGTCCAAAAAGTGGCGATGTGAAAAAAAAGGCGTTTTCAACACATCCAAAAACGTGAAATTCATGCCTTTGACTTTTTGTAGGCCAAAGTACAATATCGGTTTTGGTTTGGTAATACCAAACCAAAACGAATATCTGTTACAAAATGGATATCCATTTCATTTAAGGCAGAATTTATAATTGCGTTGGGTCTGACCTGACCAAGTATTATATTCCATATAACAGATATCTGTTATTTGTGTTATAATTTTAAAAAAAAACCTGAGAGATCATATTATATAATATTATATTATATTATAATATATTATATTATATTAGAATATATTATAATATATTAGAATATATTAGAATATATTATATTATATTTAATATATGTATTATTATATATTATTATAATATAATACATATTATATTATAATATGTATTATATTATAATATAATATGTATTATATATATTATAATATAATACATCTTATATTATATATAATATAATATATATTAAATAATCGATATTTAAAAAAAACACTATGGTTAAGCCATGGACCCAACCATTTATTTAAAAAGTTGTAAATAAGGAAACATATATCTATTTCCTATATTATATATAGACAAACAAAACTTGTGAGTTATATTTTTACTAGTGTTTTTACCAACGTGTGCATGGGTTTTAGGAGAGCGACTCGAATATTCATTTGGGGGAGATAAAAGTACAAAAAAATCACCAAATTTGTGAGGTATGTTTGATTTTTTCAAATTTTATACAATTTATATTGATTTTGCTTTTTCTTTTTTTTAATCAATAAAAAATAGGGTATATTTGATAGGTTTTTTATTAGATTAAAACCATTGTTAATTTTAATTTTTTTTATCAATTAACAAGTTAAAAATGGTTAAAAATGGATCAAAATAAAAATCCTAACCTTGCACAAAATGAAAACCCTCCTGCACAAAATGAAAGCCCTCCCGCACAAAATGAAAACCTTAATCCTGAAGAAAATGAATACCCTCCAAATCCTCCACCACAACCATTGTTTCCGAATGAAAATGTGTCAACAATATATGAATCTATTCATAGGAATTTAGATCAATTAAGAAAAGTATGTCAAATCTATGAAACACTCAATGAACTATCAAATATGAAAAACACTTTGGAAACAATCATTGTAAATGTTCAAACTTTGGCAATTCAGCATAATAGATTTGCACAATGGCGAAAGCAACAAAGACAATTTTATGCCGATGGGTTATCGTATGATGAGGTGAAGGATCTTGATATTGAAAAAGGCCAATTAGCCCAGTTATTCATAGAGCAGAGAACTAGACAGCCTATTAATGTGCGAAAACCAAAATTTTCAATTAAATGGTGCACCCATAGAGGAATATTAGATAATTTTTGGAGACGTTGGTGGATGGTTTTCAATAAACCACCCAACAACAACCTTGATGTCCCTCAATATTTTCTCTGAAAATTATATGCTGAGTTTGTGCTAGGGAAACATTTCAATTACTTTGACATCTGAGATTTCTAGGGTGTTGGTAGAGGGATACCACAGGATAGACCTAGAGCACGCCGAGTCACCCTAGTTCATCCTCCTCCACCTATTGCTACTCTGACTCCACTACCTTACCTAGAGATTTTTGTAGATGTGGGGACTGTGAGAATTTATGCATTACATTCATTGAGTGATCATTTAGTGAGGCAGAGCCATCATGTTGCGCAGCCAGTTGATGGTGCATCCCATCATGATGGTGTTGCACCTAATACATCCCATCATGATGGTGGTGCACTTGCTACAATAGCTCCCATTGGTACACAACCATCAGCTCTGACTAGTACATTGTCCTCTTTGGGACATATTTGTGTGCCTCATCATTGCAGTACGTGCAATAATTTATGTTTCGGTCCTCTCTGACGGTCCACTAAGGCTCCCATATACACATCTGAATTTGAGCTTCATGATATGTCGAATGTAGGAGTTGGGTGCTGTCATAATAGTGGTTTACAATTCCTGAGAGGAACGGATTTTAGCTGAAATCACATATTTTTAGAAAATATAATGATTTAAGCCTTAAAAAGTTATATTTTAAGGATTCCAATTGAAGAGGGTTTGATCAAATCACCTTAGATCAAACCCCCTTGGATAGAACCTCGCTAGTTTTAAACCATACCTATAAATGTGTCTCCTTTACACCTATCAAAATGCTGGTAAAAATCACTTTTTGGTTGGCTTTAAGGATCAAAATAAGATTCATTTAAAATTTATTTCAAAGCGTTATGGTATTCCTCGGAACAAGCTATTCAATGAATATAATTTTAATATGTTTTGGTTTTGTTATGTATTTATTTTTTAGTTTTATTAAACATTAGGTTTTTTCATCAAAAATGATTTTTTGTTGTGCATTGTGGAAAAATAGAAGATTATTAAAAAACAATTTAAAAATGAGTGCACGGATATTGAAGTCCTTGATCCAACAAAAATAAAATAAAAAAATTGGCATATACAAAAAGTTACGTTATCACGGTGTGGTATGCGAGATTGTAATTAGTTTGAATTTAAAACTCGATTAAGGAAAAATTATTCAATAAAATGCAATAAAACCAATTAGAAGCACTAGATATTGTAGGTACAAATCTAAATTCAAAAAAATTAGAATTTTATCCTTCATGGAAAAGAAATTGTGTTATATGGTGTCGTCACTTTTTAAAATGTTGTTTTACGAAAAAAATCAATTTTAGGTGGGAGATGGAAAAGGAAGTGCAATTTGATTCCAAAATTTTGTAAAAATATTTTAGAATCTGAGAAAAATTTGATGAAGACTTCGAGTTTGCACCATCTTCAAATTCCTCCACCGGTTTAGCGCTATAGGTGCGAATGTGAAGATTTAGTTAAAAATAATAATTTCAATGTCCAGTTTGGCCAAAAATTGTAAACCACTATTATGGGATCACCCAGTTGATAGAGCACGGAGTGGAGCATTTACATGAGAGACATCAACTGCCAAGGATGATATGGGAGCACCAGTAAGTCTTAAAGCAATTTTATGTAAATTCTTTCATATTTTATGAAGGATATTTGTACTAATATATGTTTATGTGTTGGAATCTTTAACAGTTGTTGACAAAGGAGTAGTTTTCGGAAGTGCAACAGGCTACGCATACTACCATTTCACTTGCCTTAGATAATCAGTACACGACAAATAATTTAAATTGTTATTTAAGATGTTAATCTTTGAAATCTAATATGCTTAAATGCATGTACTACATATATTGATAGTCTAATGTAATCTTGTCTTTTTATGCAACGACTCAGTTTTTATACAACCTTGTCGACCAAGTCTGACCCATTGGATGAAGTTGCACAACATGTATATATATTTTTTATTGTCGACATTATAATTATATGTGCATGTGCATTTACATTCTTGTCATTTTTTATACAGGAAAGCATCTTAGCTGATCCATCCACTATGAGCCCATCTAGTGTCATAGTATCACAACAGGTGTGTGTTTATTTTATATTGCAGATCATTTACATTTAGATAGGAGTAGATATGTGATTAGTAGATATGATTATTTGTCAACAATTATATTTTAATTTGTATCATTTTTATTTTATTTGCTATAGTCCTCTATTCGACCCAACATTGTGACAAGTGAGAGACCATTACTTTATAGGACTCTTTATCGTCCTAAGGGACAATCATTTGTAGAACGTCTTACTGAAAAGAGAGCAAGATTAGAGGTAAACAAGAATTGCATTATTGATATAATATAGTACATGTATATTGATTTTAATGTTAAATTTGTAATTTATAAATGATGGTATATATATTTTTATTTATTAGTCTATCTTATCAACCATTCACATAATCTAATTTGTGGTTTGAAATGTTATTGTTTAGGAAACTGTAGAGCATCTAACTTCTTTGAGGAGGCTTGATTTTGATGGTCCAACATAGGATTAGGATATGATATAGATTGACACATGTACTTAGGGTTTGACAAATTTTGAGATGGTATATATGCCACAATTTTTAAAACTTGTTGTAAAACTTGTTCTGAGTAGGCATATGCCAAATTTGTATATGCACAAACACAATTATTCTATAATTTGATATATAAGAATTGGTATTCAATCTAATTTGTTTCTCATGTGCATGTCTTTCTACTTTGAATTTTCAAGATGGAATTTATAATTGTAACACCCCTCTGATTTGTTATGTTTTCTTTGACAGTTTTGATTCTTTGAACTAGACCATATTTTATGTGATTGTTATTCTATTGCTGACAGTGGAGCGATGATAGACTATATTGATGTGATGATACATTATATGCATGTTGATTATGTTTGACATGTTTTATGTTTGCATAGATGCTTAGTTGAAATAACATTGCTATACATGCTTATTGTACTTTAATGGATATTTTATCTCGTCAGTTGATGTGATATTGTATTGGTGAAGAGAACGGTATTGCATCTCTCACTCATGAGTGCCCTGTGATTTTTGCGATTCTCTCTTCACTATGTGTATGAATTATTATCTGGATACATGTACGACATTTGTTTTGGTTGTAGGTTTGCAGGTACAGGACAATGACTTCACCTGGTTTCACAGGTCCAAGCATGTCCACTACTCAACAGTAATGTTGATTGGGAGATAGTAACTAGTTAACCTTGTTAAACCTTTACCCTAGTACAGTGTGTCGTCAGTCCATATGTTGGTTATGTTCCTTATCCATGTTGGTCTTGGTATTTTATTTATCGTGCAAGTTTAAATTGTAAGGATTAAATTATATGTTGTGATTAAGTATTTAATTAATATGGAGATTTTATTATAAATTAATTAATTTAATTTAAGTTATATTATAAAGTAATTTTAATTATTAAATTAATTGGGAATTAAAATAAATAAGTTATTTAAATATAAATTAGATTAAATAAATTGTTGTTAATTTTAAATGCATATTTGAGAAAAGATCTTAGAAATATCTTGGTTTTTAAAGAAGAGATATTTGTTGTGTGAACTAGAAGTTAGAAGGAATTGTTTTTTTATTGTCTTAAAATTGATTTACGAAGAGATTGATTGAAATTGGTGAAAAGATGAAGTTTACACGGAAAAAAAAAAAAAGAATAGAGGTGTTTGAGAAATTAAAAAGATTTGTTTTATGGTTTGAAGAAATTGTAGATCTTATAAGCTTTCTGATAATTCTAGGAATCTAGTTTGTGGAAATTTTTGGCTGTGGTTTATTTATGTTCTCTAGGAAGTGACAATTTTTTTGGAGGAAGTTTTGGCAACATTGGCAAATTGAAGTTACAAAGAAGTTCAGGATCAATCTTCGAGGCAACAATTCTTGTAGAACAAATTCCTTAATTGTTTTTGTGAATTTTGATTTGAAAGAGTTATTTAATTATTGTAATGCAAATTGGAAAAGATTAGAAGAGGTTTTAATTACTGTAAAAGCTTTTGTTTTTAAAATATTGTCATGAAATTTGAATCTTTGTAGAAAATAATTTGGATCCTCTATTAAAATGGGTATTTGAAATAGATTTATACAAAAAGAAATTATAGTGGGATTACTAAACCTCTGTTGAATTTAAATCAAACTTAGAAACCTCTCCCTGTGAAAATAGAATTTATTCTTCTATAGAAAAAAGTAAATTACCATGGAAGATTTAGATTTTGTAGGGAATGAATTTAAACAAATTAAAATATTCAAAAGAAAACAATAGAGGAATTAGAAAACATCTGTAGAATTGAAAATGAAATCTTTTGATAAATTTAAGAAAATTGAAATCCTCTGATAGATTTGTGAAAATTGGAAACCTCTGGTAATTTGTAAATCAAAACAACAGAGAGAAAGGGTCACTAAATTAATCATAACTAAATATTTACGAACTGTGTATGGCTGAATTGTTTATATGTTTTAAAAGACTTGGTGATGCACCTTCAGTAAAAATTGTAGAGAAACCCAAATCGGAAATTGAAAGTTATTAAAGTTGCAACAGACTGGTTTTATGTTTAATATTGATTGAAAATTGTAAATTAATATATATATATATATATATTGAAAAATATATATTAAAAAAATTGCATATAATTTTAGTATATTTAAAATATATTTAAATGTATTTTAAATAGGTGAATGCACATGCACAATTAGATATTTTAAAATGAATATTAGAAAAGAATAATTAGATTATGTAATTAGAAAATATATATTTATTTTAAAATAAATATTTATTTAAATAAATATCATGCTACTAATTAGTGCATGCAATACACAAGTAGGTGTTTTATAATAAGATGATTTTATTAGAAGGCTTGCAATTTTTATTTATATTTGTTTGTGAAATTTGAGTTAACAACTAGTTTTAATTTCCTTATAGTTTGTAAACAGAAGTATATATATATATATATATATATATATATATTAATAAAAGCATGCAAATGCATGGACTAGTATATCTTAAAATAAAATGACTTGGAGAGAAATTTGAATTATATTTAAATAGATATTGTGTTAGTAAAATGTTTAATGTACAAGTGGAAGATTTTATAATGCAATGATTGTAATAGAGAAATTGATTTTACTAT
The DNA here is from genome assembly GCA_007258455.2 of Sequoia sempervirens. Classification (NCBI taxonomy): domain Eukaryota; kingdom Viridiplantae; phylum Streptophyta; class Pinopsida; order Cupressales; family Cupressaceae; genus Sequoia; species Sequoia sempervirens. The sequence goes on along the minus strand of VDFB02116833.1, from coordinate 78,316 downwards.
TATATGAAACTGTAGAATTGAAGTTAAATAAATATTTTATTTTATTTCTTTATTATTACAAATGAAATCATATTTACTTTGAATAATTGCATGTGATGAGATATTGATTCAAATTGGATTTAGGAAATTCGAATATTAGATTATTTAAGTCCCTGAATTGTTTTAATTTGTGTTCTTTTTTGTTCACGTTTGAGGGAAATTTGAGTTGAATATTATGAGTAATTGTCAAACTAAACTTTAAACAATTGGTTTAGTTCGTTGTTGATTTATTGGATTTGGGAAATCCTAATGGTTGTTTATTTAATCACTTGAGTGGCTTATTGTTATTGTGTATTATTCTATAATTTTGTATTGGGAATTGGGGATATTTGTTGTAAGAAAATATAAGTCTTCCAGAGATTATAAAATTGTGAAAGGGTTATTGTATCTTTGTTCACCCTTTTTGAGATTTCCTTGGGTAGTGCATGTTTTTGGGGATTCGATATTTGACATCCATAGGGATGTGTGAATTAGTTTGAACACCCGATTACTATGAACGGGTTGTGTGATTTAATTTGGACACCCGATTACTATGGACGGGATGTGTTGTTCTTTGTAGAATGGTTGATATTTTTTATCAGTTTTTTTTGTGCACACTGTCTACCCTTGGGTTATGGAATATGTTAGTGTTGTCGATAGGGGAGTGGCTTTCAATGGGGGTCGGGACACAAAGTGGTCCTAGGACAACTCGTGTGAAAGTCAGTTTAATCAGTGGAAATTAAATAACATTTATTAGGGATAGAGTAGCTTAATACATTTAATCAAATAATTTTTCCTCACTCATTGGCTCAAGGGCTAGTATGAGACTTGAGATGAATCGGATAAGCCTAGAATGGAAAAATTGTTATCTTGTCTTCTCGAAAGATAATTGATTTTGCACTGGTGTGCATGTGGGGTTGAGTTTGTGAGAGGTTACCAAGATAACCCAAGATGGGGGTCGGGACCTAGGAAGATCTCCTTTGGATAACCAATGCAACATTTCTGATGACACTCCTCCTATGACAACAGTCGGTTTGTATCGTATAGTAGATGTAATTGATTTAGTGGTTCTGGAAGTAATGTAACCTTATGTTTTGTGTTTATTGGTACAATGTTGTTTTGTGTTTACTAGTATTGTGTTATCTTGTGTATTGTCTGTGTCTAGAGGTAGTAGGTTTGTCTTAGTTACCTGTTACTATCTCCTAGCATGGGGGTTGGGCCTACAAGTACCACATGGCTGGGTGGCGTGCACCTTACACTATTGGGGTTTTCTCTTCATGTTCGTGATGGCGAGATCTTCTAGTTCCAAGAGCTCGTGTGTTCTATGGATTTGTACTTCTCATGTATTCATTGTAACAAAGGGACACTATGTATTTGTATTCCTTATTTGTAAACAAGAAGGATTCCTTGTACTGTAATTGTAACATTTTGTATGATCTATTCACTGTTGGATTAAATTGTATATATCATTTTTAAGTGGTGTTGTATTGGTGGAAATATGTTCATTACATTTTCATGTTTAATTTATTATGCTATGGGTTAATGCTTTGATGTATGATGTTATCATGAGTTAATTTCATATGCTATGTTTTAGAATAATTTTGTAAGTTGTGAAGTTCACATGTAGACGTGTTGTGTGGCCTAGAGGATGTATGTGTTAGAGTAGTTTACTTCACTCATCTTTGTTACTCTTTTTTTAAAAAAAATTAGTTGTGCTTCCGAAGTGTTGCTTTGTCCTCTAGGTTGCGGGATGGGGTTTTACAATAATTATCTTAGAATTGTTTAAAGTTATGATTGATAATGTGTGTTATAGATTAATGAAATAAAATTTTAATAGAACTTATGAATTACAATTGGTAATCCATCTATTTCTTTGATGAGATTTTTCAAACAATGAATTTCCTTTTCTATTGTACCACATTTTTCATACATGTCTACCAATACATTTTTATCAAACACTCATTTTTAGAATACCCATGATTTCAAGCTCTGTTGAATGAATTTACATTTGACATTATTTTATTTTTTAAACTCGTGCAATGAAGTGTGTAGCTGATTTTTATTTCAAAAGAAGTTAACAAAAATGAAAAGTGGATACAACTTAATGAAATGCATTTCATGTTACATTTTTTATTCAAAAGTAATATAATCATCTGGATAAAAATCAATGTCACTTAATGTTCATTGAAGCATAATAACATGTAAAAAGTATAAAATCATCTTGAGTAAGAATCAATATCTTCACAAAATCAACTCAAACCCACAAAACAAAAGGTTGTGAAAGAGACCCATTACCCTTTTTTTTAACATATCTCAAAACCTAATGTGCTCGTTTTGGAACAACCCCACTGAAATTGAACTATTACGTCGAACAAGGCTCCAATTAGCCCAAATTTGCAAAACAACTTATCTTTAAAACTGTTGCACCTCCAAGATTCCTTTGGACAGTATCTCACCAAGCTATAAACATCCAAATTCCACAAATATCATCCTTGTAAACGCCATCTAAGTCACTCAATCATGTAAACCTCATTTTGCTTAGATTATAAGGGGGTTAATTGAAAGTATGCATTTCCACACTTATCTCACTCAAACAACACCTCAAACATGTTTATAGAAGTCTTCATATGCATAATACACCTTTATAAATTGCTTCCCCAACAGATTTCAATCACTAACACCTTTAAACCTCTCAATTTCACTCAAAACCCACACTTTTCGCATCTAGGGCATCATACCCAAACCTCGATTGACCTCCCTTGCTCTCCCAAACCCTTCTAACATCTAATTCCTACCTAATTGGGCCATGACCAAACAAATTCCATCTATTTTCCAATGAACTAAAACAAGATGACTCTTGAACTTCCATCATTTGACAATAAGTTGCAATTTTGAAAAGTAGTGTAAAGTTGCAAAGTGGTACAACTTTCATTCTACAACTCTTAGGATCAAACGGACTATTCCAACACGTCTGTATGGATATGTTTACGCTAAGGATGGTCCTCTTTTTCACCCAAATACATCAAATCACTCTAAGCTACATTGGACTGACGATTTCCCTTAAGAGTCCAAAGTGCTAAAAGACAACAATCTTTGAAGGGTTATTTCTTGGAAACCGTGATACCTATAGACTCTTCGTATGAGGCTATGGGATCATCTTGGGACCCTCTACAATAACCTCTCTCATATTTTGCTATCTCAGAGGCATTTTCCCGCGGTGACCAATTTTTAGTTGAGGAAAAAGTTGTCAAATGCAAATAGTGTAAAGTTGCAAAGTGGTGCAACTTTCATTTTGCAACTCGTAGGACCAAACATACTATTCCAACACGTTCAGATGGGTACGTTTACACTATGGATGGTCCTCTTTTGCATCCAAATACTCTGAATCTCTTTGAGCTACATTGGACCGGTGATTTCCCTTAAGAGTTCAAAGTGCTAAAAGACAACAATCTTTGAAGGGCTATTTCTAAGAAATCGTGATGCCTATAGACTCTCTGTCTAAGGCTATGGGATCGTGTTGGGGCCATCTACAATAAATTATCTTATATTTTTCTATCTCAGAGGAATTTTTCCGCAGTGTCTAGTTTTCAATTGAGGAAAAAGTTGTAAGATGCAAGTAGTGTAAAGTTGCAAAGTGGTGCAACTTTCATTCTATAACTCGTAATACCAAAAAGACTGTTCCAACACATCTAGATGGGTACGTTTACACTAGGGATGGTCCTATTTTGCACCCAAATACACTGAATCACTCCAAGCTACATTAGACCGATGATTTCCTTTAAGAGTCCAAAGTGCTAAAAGGTAGTATCTTTGAATCTCTATTTCTCAGAAACCATGATGCCTATTGACTCTCCATCTGAGGCTATGAGATCATGTTGGGATCCTCTACAATAACCTCTCTTCATTTTTTTATCTTGGATGTATTTTCCTGTGGTGGTGAGTTTTTAGTTGATAGAAAAAGGGTTAGATGGATGCGATGTAAAGGTGCAAAGGGGTTTAGGGTTTGTTTTGTTCCTTGTCAGTAAGTGAAAAAGTGATTCATTTACTCAAATACACTTAATTTGTGAACTACACACATGAATAGAAAGTATATTCTTTAAAAAATATAAATCGTAAAGTATACATTGCAATAGTCATAAGTGGAAAAGTATACACATAAGTTGTATACACTTGAATACACATAAAGTGTACACAATATGCATGATATTATCATTCAATAATTGCTATCAAATATAGGATTTACAAAATGTCACATAGGCATACAACAAATGACCCTAATACATAGTCATTTCCTAGTAGGGGGAGGAAATAGGGTTTTCATTGCCTTCGCGGTTGGCACACTCTTCCACAAGAGTAGCATGTTGATGTTCTGGAGTGATCCACCTATACAAACCATTAAGGTAATAGTAAAACTATGTACAATAGAAAAGATGCTTAGAATAACAATTCTATATTATTCTAAACGACCTAATTGATGATGAAATGGTAATGCAAACTATAAAAGATGTTTAGAATAACCAATCTATATTATTCTAATCTCTCGCATACCTCTCCTAGAGGATCAAAGTTGTCCATTGTTGCATTAAGTCCATGATTTATCGTGCTAGGAACATCACACTATACTTCAAATGGGAAATCTATATTGTCACACTAGAAAAGATGCTTAGAATAACAAATCTATATTATTCTAAACATCCTAAATGATGATGAAATGGTAATGCAAACTATAAAATATGCTTAGAATAACCAATCTATATTATTCTAATATGTCGCATACCTCTTCCAAATGATCGGAGTTGGCTATCGTTGCAGCGGGTCCACAATCTATCATGTTAGGAACATGGAAATATACTTCAAATGAGATATTTATATCGTCACAATAGAAAAGATGCTTAGACTAAAAAATCTATATTATTCTAAACATCATGAATGATGATGAATTGGTAATGCAAACTATAAAATATGCTTAGAATAACCAATCCATATTATTCTAAACAACCTAAATAATGACCCTTACTATATAAACAATGTCAAAATGTGATGAATAATATCATACCTATCCCATACAACAAATGATCTACTACTCAAGTGTCCTTGCAGGGTCATCTCTTACCTTCAAAGTTTCTAGTAGTGCTTCATGATCAGCACTACTAATTGTCCATAGTTTTTTTGTTTTTTGTCTAGCATGATGTCTCAATAACTTAACATTTGTTGCTATAACAAGGTGCGAATACATCAAAATGGTTTTTTGTTTCTCATAGTCTTCAAATGTAGGTATGTTTTTTTTTCTAATCATATATGTTTGCAAGCAAGTTCCAAAAAAAACAACTGAACCTATGTGATCATAACTTTTTTATCAACATCTAAATATACTTAGAATAAAAAATCTATATTATTGTAAACAACCTAAATAATGGTGAAATGGTAATGCAACCAAGTTCGAAAAACAAAAACTGAACCTATAGGATACATGAAGCCATCATCATCTATCATCGGTTGTGTTAGCTTTTTCTTTCCTTGTACACATTGTGACAACCAATAGTCTGATCCCTCTTCATTCCCCTATGGTGCTACAACTGCATAGGCATGTCCTAGATATACAGGATCTGAAAGATGATCGTAGTCAAGTGAACTTTCCATTACATCTTGTAATGAGGATTATGCTATAGATAAAGGGGTTAGGTACTATGGAATCCATGTATCCACCCATTCACTTGACTCACACTGATCCCAATCACACTGAATACAATTCTAACAAAAACAAGCCATCTCTTGTGTCCATATGGTCCATGCACTCGCATTTGAGCTTCGAACTGAATGCATCTTTGAAGAATCTCTAATTGTTTGACATTTCATTTTGTCTCCCACTGTGCCCTCCTCAACCAATGAAAAGAACCTACAGACTTGTGAATCAAGTGTCCCTCCTCGTGATAGTGCATAGGTACACCAATCCACAATAGAACGTCCATCACTAAATGTTGCACCACCTCTAATCTTCATTTTTTCCTTAACTAAAGCTTTCTTCACACATGCACTTGCACCAGCATGCTCACCTTTTTCCATGACCAGCTTCGAAAAAATTCCAAATATGTGGTACACCTCTCTCTATGTGCATCATGTTGAATCAATAAAACGTGTGAGCATTCTTGAATTTCCTTGTGCAATTATCTGACCAAATCAAATGTTGACCCATTGCAATTCCTTTTTCCTGCAAGAACTCAGAAATAATTTCAAAACAATGTTGTACAAACTCGGATGAATGAGATCTATCATCTCTCATGTAAAAATGGTACTCCATGATTATCTTCCTGTCCTCTTTTGTACTATCCGGGGCATGCCTATATGTTATGTGGAAAAAAATAGCAATTTGAATAGAATTATAATATTGTGATTGAACTTCATTTTGTGGTTGCAATGTGTAATTTTCACCAAAATCAACTACAGATACAATAGTTCCAATGGGGAAAGAGTCCTTACACATCCTAAATTGTTGATCCAACCACTACGACTTGTGGCTATGCCTTGCATACTTATAGAAAAGTTTTTTCTTAAAATCTGAAATAAAATCAACAATACTTACCTCTCTTGCAACACCCTCGCATCTAGAACCCTCACCTCGACTCTTCAATGTGTATTTCACTGTCTCATATTTGTTTTTCTCAACAATTTTGTTACCAAAATCATGATCGTTGCCCTCATGAAAGCATGTTACAAACTTCGATGAACCACCACATTGCAAACACATTCCATTTAAGCAATCATTTTTTATAAAATAAGAAACCATCACCTCTAATGCATAAAAATGAATCTAACAACTCCCTAGATGACTTGGGAAGTTGCACTGCATGACACTCCTACAACATTTCATCAGTATGCATAGTAGAACATATATGGCATAACATTTCATGATACATTGAAAACTCAACATGGTATTTACAACATGTATTACGAACCTTAATAGGAACACAATAAAATGGTTTGCAAGACTCAAAAGCCCTTTGCAAGATTTACAAATGTGGATGTTCTTGACAAAAAAATTGTACAAAATTATTTGGCTACATTCCAAAAAATGTTTAGGATGCGGTGTACAATCTCTATTGCCAATTCATAACTTTAAAACATCCTTTACGTTCGGTGATACTCTAGAGTGAGAATTCCAATATTGTTCAATTTGCATCTTTACATTATCAGTTAGTTTTTTATCAACACATGGAAGCCTCCCACTAAAAGCCCATGTATCATTTTGAAGAGCACTATCGAGTTTTCCTCTTCTTGATAGTGCTCTATTCAATGTTTTACAATTTAAGTTAAAATCAATACAAGTTTGTCTCATTAAACAAGCATTTTTCAAATGATGGCTTACTAGTGAGGTTTTGATCACTCTTCAAGCAGCCCTTTTATATTTTTCCTTACTAGTCTTTCCAATAGAGGTTAGAGCATTAAAAATATTTTTTACAATAAGACTATTTTTTTTTATCTTTTTGTGAGACGAATCTTCAATTTTTTTAATAATGGTCTTATTTTGTAAATCTTAAGTAATTGCACAAAAAGTTGGCATTGTTCAATTAATGTCTTATTGGAAAAGAATTCATTGAACAATTTCGTAGCCCACAAACGAACCGTTTGTTGTTCCTTTTTCCCTTCAAGATTATCAATTATGCTGTCATCTATTTCAACCAAACATTTAGGGGTTCTTTTATAATTAGGTGTTGCATAAGGTTCATTTTCAACATTTTCATTTTCAGCCACATTTTCATTTTCAACATTATCAATTACAATTTCATTTTTAACCACATTTTCATTTTCAACATTTTCAAAAACAACTTCATTTTGAATATCATTTTCAACAACATTTTCATTCTCAATTTTGTTCACATTTTCATTTTCAATTTGCACATTTTCAATTTCAATGTTTTCATTTTCAATTTGAATATGATGTTCAATATTTTCAATTCCTATTCCGTCTTCACTTGAATTAACATTCAATGGTTCTGAAGAAGCTTCAATTTGAATATTTTGCATACCTTGTCTTCTCTTCCTATGACTTTCTCTATCTTTTGCTCTATATGCTTCAATTTGTTTTGCTATAAGTTTCCTTTTACCTTTTATTTTACGTCGATTGTTGCTCCCCATTGCACAAACAAAAAAACACACAAATGATTGGAATTCTACAAAAAGTGTAAGAGAATCTTTGAAAAGCTGAATTTCATTAGATCCAGACATAAATCACAAGATTTTCGTGACAAACAGAATGTAGGGATCGTTGAAATACTCAAAACGGTCCCTTTTTTGTTTTTCATATAACTTACAAAACGAATATTCATGATTAAATGGATATCTATTTCAAAATAGATATCCATTTGTAAACAGATATTCGTTATAGATGAATATATGTTACCTCTAGTGTTATTAGAATGTATATGTTATATAATATATATCATATATCAATATATAATATATATTATATACTAATATATAATATATATTATATATTATATTTTAATAGATATATTGTTGCTCATCCAAGTGTATAACAAACTAAAACAATGGATATTCGTCACCTCAGTTATTACGTATCACATCTTATATATTTTGCTGCTCATCCAAGTGTGTAAACTTCTAATACACAAAATGGATATCCAAAAATAACGGATATCTATTTCTTGAAATTCAAGAATTATAATTTCTTTTGACATATGATATATATTTATTATATATTAATATTTATTATGTATTAATATA
>VDFB02116833.1:0-69456 GCA_007258455.2 Sequoia sempervirens | reverse complement strand
GTTGAATTGAGGTGGTTTGTATTTTATATAATTTCTTTAATTATTTTAAATGATTTATAAAGATGTAAAAGTAAAAATGTAAAATTGATTATTTAGTTTTTGAAATTTATACTTCAAATGTGAAATAAAATCAAAGACTAGTTTGTTGTGTATAATGTGTGGTTTAATACTTATAAGGGTTATTCTAATTATTAATATGATTTAATGAGAAGTGTGAAAATATATTTATTGTGAATTATTTGTAAGAACAGTCCATTTGTGTTAAAATGCGTATGTGTATATATATTTAGATATTATATGGTTGCATAGTTTTCTTGATTATTTAAATATCATGAATGAATAATTACTGTGGTAGGATATTTGAAGGGTTCTTTAAAATTAGTTCATTGGAAGTGTTGGTATAATTTTGATGGTTCCACTTTTCTTTGATGTGACTTCCTCTTGAATAAATGATAATTAGATCATTGTTCATGTTGATTTTTGAATTTGAGTTATTGAGTACTACCGTTCCCCTGATTTTTGTTTAAGTTGTATGGTTGTTGAATAATTAGTGATTGGAGGTCATGTGAGGAGAAAATTGAGGTCTCCCATGAATGCCATGTTGGTTATTTTCTTTTGGTTACTTTGGTGGATTTGGAGATTGAATTTTTTATGCCAGTTTTGATTTGAGGGAATCTATATGGTGGAAGTTTTGTCGAGCCCATGTTTTATTTTGACTTAGCCTCATTTGTGAATGGTTGGGTCATCATTTTTTCTTGGGCTTCCAGAGGTAGTGAGGAAAGTTGTGTTGTTAGAATTTCATGGATTTGAACCGTTCCAAATTTTTGATCGTAATCATGATTTTGGATTGATGTTTGGGTTGTACCTGATTTCATGAGCAACTATGTATATGGATTTTGGTGAGATGATATATGCCTCGCGTGTATTTCAGTTTTGAGTTTTAGTACTTTTTCAGTTTTGGTACAACCCCTTGATGCTTTGGTTATGTGTTTTGGGTCTCTAGGGAGAGTGGCTCTTCATGGGGGTCGGTGCCTCAAATAGGAGGAAGGGCTAGGATAACCCACACAATAGTTAGAGTAAAAAAAAGTGAATTTAACTCAATTAAAGAATTTAGGGGGTTGGGTAGTAATCAGATTAATAAGATAAATATGGATGCCTCGTTTATTCATTAGGGATCCCACAGACTAATTGTGGAATAAGAAGGTTGTGGTTGGCAAGGTCGTTACCTCATCCTCATGAGAGGTTAATGGCTCTACATGAGTCACCCTGTAGGGCCGACACCTTAGGTAGGAGGAAGGTCCAGGATAACCATAGATGGGGGCTGGCACCTCAAACAGTTATGATTGAATTGACGCTTGGAGGAAGGGCCAGGATAACCCATCTAGGACTATGCGATGAAACTCTCCCCTAGTACCCCTTGTGATTTATTGTTGGTATCCTCTGGAAGTGGTCTATTGATATTATGTCTTGAGATTTATTGAGGATATGATTTGTGACTTATTGCTGTAATATTTTAAAATTGATTTATTGTCATGGTTCAAAATGATTTATTGCTACTAGGTTTTTGGAAGTAGTTTATCGCTGTTATGAAGTGATTTGTAGATGTCATGCTTGGATGTCATGTTTTAGGTCATGGTTTATGGATGTTGTGTTTATCCTTGTGTTTCTTACTCTTGTAAGACCTTGAGTCTTGTTGTTCTCTATTTGGATGATCTTGACCAAGGATTCTTTCTTATTAGCTCCTTAGCATGGGGGGTGGGTCTTCGGACCCACATGGTCGGGTGGAACATGCTAAGCACCCCATTGGGTCCCCAGTCGAGGATCAAGAGGTGCATATTGGTGTCATTTTTGGCGACTCCAGAGTTGTATCCATCTTGGAGCCAATTATGATACTTTGTATTCATCTATTTAGTTGTATCATGCTATCTTATTGTATGGTTTCCGTTCATGTTGGGAATTTCTTTTGTATGCTTGTACTTCTTGAACATTTTAAAGCGATGTAATGTGTTATTTTATCTTGATAAACCTTGTGTGAATATGGATCAATGATAGATGTTATTCAATGTGTTGTATCTGGGGAAATATGCCCTATTGAGTTATTATGTTGTAATTATCAATCTTTTATATGTTGTATTTATTTAAGTGAATGGTTTCTTATTGATAGTTTTATATGTATGCTTTGTCATGGTTTAAATTTGGCTTTCATTCTTTATCATTGTTGCATGGAATTAAGTTTCCTAATGTCTCCTCATGTACCCCAAATGACGTAAGTGATAGTTGATTTGTTCAAGTGAATTTTCATTTTATAACTTAATGTGCATCTCATGTATGTTTAGTTATACTTTTTTTTAAATGTGTGGTAATTGTTGCATTAGTTGTCCTTCGGGATTCAAGACGATACGCCAAGCACAATGTCAATGTCTCCTTGACTCACTGTGATTAATGGCAAGCACTGAGGAGACGTTGATGTAGATGTAGATTTACACACCCTCTTCCATTATTGCCACCCGCCCCACCGACTATTTCTTCATATTTTCCACACAGATTGCTCTTTAACCTCATAACTCGGTAGCCTCTGTAGTCTACTTTTGTTTTTCACAAGACAGTAGAAATACAATTAAAATACCAAAACCTATGCTACTTACCATAGGTACTTCAGCTTCTTTCTCTCCACTGTTATTATGTCATGGCTCTCCATTTTGGCAGAATTTGAGCCTATGGCTACCACAAAGATGTCGCACCTCGCATCCAAGGTGGTTTTACTTGCCTCCTTGAATGACATTATATTCGTGCTTTTGTCTAGGCGTCTTTCTTTCCCTTCGATGTTTTCCTTTACTACCCACTATGGATTGACTATTTCTAACCCCTTTGCCATAGAGAATGCACCACGATGGCCTGTCCATCATCTTGTAACAGTTACACTATGTGGAGTGTAAAAATAACTAGCAATCGCACCTTGGTGTGCAATGGGTACTCCAAAGAGGTGTGGAAGATCAATTACCAAAAAAAATTGGTCTATTTTTTATTTTCATTGCTTGTGCAATACATGAGGTCAATTAGGTCAGTTAGCAAATGTTGTTGTTTGTGCAACAGAGGTCCCAATGAAGAAGTGATTGCTTAAAATCAACTATGCATCTACTTCATGGATCTAGACACAATTAAAACAGAACCTTTGAATCAGGAAGATAATTAAGCTCCATTACCAATAGGCTCATGTTATGTTTGCAATAGGAAGAGAGGGAAAGAGAGGGAGAGATAGGGATAGAAAGAGGAAGAGAGACAGAGGGGAAGAGAGACAGAGAGAGAGGGGTAAAGAGACAGAGATAGGGGATATAGATAGAGATAGAGAGGAAGATGGAGATGGAGATGGAGATGGAAAATTTTAACACTGCTTAATGAAGTGCAGATAGCAAGCTAAGTTATTTTTTTCACTTTTCAATAGTGATAGTTTACAAATTTTAATAAGATTTTTCTCTATCTTATAATTTAAAATTTAATTGATTTAAAAAAATGAACAATATTTAATGCATAAAACCAACCAGATATCATGTTAATAAGATTTAAATTTATAAATCGTATTGGTTTTTTTAATGCAAAACAATAATTAGATTTACATCCTTTAATTATTAGAAAATTGACTCAATTTTTTATTTTATGGCAACAAAAGGTTATAAATTTTCATATGATTTTTTTGTTATTCATAACTTGCAGAATTTGATTTAGATACAAATTTCAACACGTAAATTAATCAAATTTTATAAATAAGTTTTGATTTTTGAAGATAAAATGTTATTCCAAATTAATTTTTAGTTATGAACAAATTTCAATAAGAACTCATTTATTTTTAATGAATTGATTGCTATTTTTCAAAATCTTAATCAATTTTATTTTTAAAATGTTAGAAACTAATTCTAAAAGGTCAAATAAAAATTATTAATAATAGTGTTTGCACAACTAATTAGTGTTGAATTCTACTAGGCAAACCCCTATTAAATGAAGAACAACTAATAACTCCATGGAGCCCTTTAAATCGATCAACTAAAGTTATATACAACTAAGGATTATGGTAAAGCCTCTAATGGATTTCATGAAAATTTCATAAATATTTGTGAGGGTAGCCACCTTCCAAATAGAGGAACCTTTTACATTCCACCTTATAGGTTTGATGATTTGTAGATATGTTGGTGTGCCAAAACCTACATCAACATAAATGATGCTAGATGAAGGGAAAACAATGGAGTCCTAGTATAGATACAAAATATTGTTTCTAATAATTAATATGTCTCTTTTAAATTTTTAAATTATTTTTTAATAAATCTAAAAAAATCATAAAAACTGATAACACAAGAAAATGATTGTTAATTACTAAGAAAGTTTGTCCATCAAAGCATAACCATAATTAAGGAATAATTTCATGATGATGGAAATCCCTTTATGAATACTTCATAGTTTTCACCAAATTATAACATATACACATAATCAAATCTCTACTTTGTCTCCTAATGCTGGAAAAAACACACATGAGCAGATAACAATTTATAGGGATTTTGTAACTAAAAATTAAAATTAACAATGAGAGTTTTTCTTTCCTACTTCTTGTCAACACTTTTCATGATGTGACACTAGAATGGTGCACTTTCCTCATTCCTAATTTCATACATTCATGGGTAGATTTAGAGAATACCTTCCTAACATAATCTAGGTGAAAAATTGATTAAAAAAAGCCTTCATTCAATCTACGGTAATGAGGAGACAATTTGGTGATCCTATTGTCCATTTGAACTATTGATTCTCACAAGAACATGAAAAGTTAAATATTATATTTAGGCTCAATCAAATTGAATTATTCAAGCATTATTTATGGTGAATGGAACATTCATTTATTGCATTCATAATAGACACATTGGGAGTAATCATGGTCAGAGGGTCTATTCGAAGATCATTGAAATTATCCTCGTGTGGATATGATCACACATAAGGAGTACAATATAGAAGCTCACCATAAAACCAAATGTTTTACCAATTAAACATGCATAGAGTGCAATGAATACAAGGAAAAAATTACTCTTAACAAATTTTGATCATGCAACAACAATCACAAGGTAGGAAATAATTTTCTTATGTTGTTTCTTTATTTTCTAATGTGAATCATACTATTGCCCCATAAGATTTTCTCAAATATAGTGATGAATCCAATGATGAAAAAGGATTGAAAGGGACAACTTATGAGAGGATTGAAACTAAAAAAGTGGATTCAAGCATGAAGGAATAAAGTAATACCAATATTAGAAATATTTAAACTAATAAAAATTATGAAGAAGACCATTAAAGTGTTAAACTCTAAACAACCATACCTACTTTAGAGTTGGATATCCTAAGGTGTATTGAAAAGTTGAAATGGGATATGAAAACTGTTAAATTTCCTAACATTTTTAGACAAATGTGTTTACATGATAAGTGTTGATTCCAAAAATAGTTGTGATGTTATTTTTTGTATATGTTGTGTTGTTCTTGTGTGTTCTTTTTATGGGAGTTGACCCCCTCTTGTATACAGGAGTCTTTGGTCCTCCATGTGCAAGGGTTTTAAGTGGGCATAACTCCCACACATAGGGGCTTTCCATTATTGTGATATGAGTATCCCTTATGGGTAATGGCCATTACCAAGGTATGAGTACCCTTGCATCTATCTGCATATGAGTATCCCATTATGTTCTATAGATATGTTGTTGTGAGAAATAAGGGTGTTGATATGGGTTTGATGTGGCATTCATGGGGTGTTGTTGTGGTGCAGGTGTAGAGATTATGTGGAGTATTATTATGGAGATATGATTATGATGTTTATATAAATTTTCCCCATGTTTGGTTGAGCCCCTATTCCCCCTGAGTGGTTTTCCCTTGGGGTAAACCAATGTGATATAAAAAAAATTGTGCTCTTGTGAATTGCTCAATATGAGGGTTGTTGTAAATGTGAAATGTTATTGTAATTACATGTGTTTTATTTTGAATTGAGTTGTTTCATGTAGCTAAGTGAATACCGCATCCTTGGGAGTGGGTTGTCTAAAAATTGTATGGATGGGTGGAGATCTCATTGGTATATTATGGTTTTCCTCTTTTGTTCATTTTCAAGTTTTCACATAAAGATTGGAGTTGTTCAAGTGTTTTTCAAGAAAAGAAATTTTGATTGGTTCAAGAAAGAAATCTTTGCTCATAATGTACTTGAGTATCAAAATGTTGTAGTCAATTTGTAGTTTTTTTAAAAACTTGTGTAGTTACACATGCATTTAATTAAAAGTCTCATGTAAAAGATAATGTCTACTTTGTTTTGCAGGATTTGTTATTAAGGAAAAAGTATCATGATTCATAGATCCTCTTGTAATCTTTTCCTTAACACTAAATTTGGTAAATGTTAAAGGAGAAAAAACATTATTGCAAATTTAAATATCAAGGAAAGTTTTATGTTTATTTTGTATTTCATTCTTGCATACTTAATTGAAATGATAAATTAAAATAAAATGAATTAATGGTGCATTCATATTTCTTTTATTGATAAGGTTTGATATAGGAAAATAAAAAAAGGAACACTATAAGCTTAGGTATACAAGTACAAAGAAAACTAGAGTATAATTTTGTTATTTTCTTCCCAAGTGAACAAATTTACATTTGTAGGTGATATAATCAAAGAAAAGAAATTAGATAAATTTGTGGGGGTTGAAAAAAAAAACGTTCTAGATTTAAAGGAAATTCAAAATAACTTGTATACTTATGAAATAATTTAACTTGAAATAAAATAGGGGCAAACATATGCTCATAAGTTTATTACACATAAACTTATTAGTATGTAAATAATAAACTTAATTATATAAGTTTATATATTTATTTATAAATTTATTAATAGAAAAATAATAATTTTATATATATTATTAAACTCAATTAAAATAGTATAGCCAATAAGTTATAAGTAATAATGTTGTCTAGGCATAATAAATGTGTAGATCAACAACACAAAAATTTGTTGTAGATCAAGAATGCTTAAGAAAATGTAAAACCCCATCCCGCAACCTAGAGGACAAAGCAACACTTCGGAAGCACAACTAATTTTTTTTAAAAAAAGAGTAACAAAGATGAGTGAAGTAAACTACTCTAACACATACATCCTCTAGGCCACACAACACGTCTACATGTGAACTTCACAACTTACAAAATTATTCTAAAACATAGCATATGAAATTAACTCATGATAACATCATACATCAAAGCATTAACCCATAGCATAATAAATTAAACATGAAAATGTAATGAACATATTTCCACCAATACAACACCACTTAAAAATGATATATACAATTTAATCCAACAGTGAATAGATCATACAAAATGTTACAATTACAGTACAAGGAATCCTTCTTGTTTACAAATAAGGAATACAAATACATAGTGTCCCTTTGTTACAATGAATACATGAGAAGTACAAATCCATAGAACACACGAGCTCTTGGAACTAGAAGATCTCGCCATCACGAACATGAAGAGAAAACCCCAATAGTGTAAGGTGCACGCCACCCAGCCATGTGGTACTTGTAGGCCCAACCCCCATGCTAGGAGATAGTAACAGGTAACTAAGACAAACCTACTACCTCTAGACACAGACAATACACAAGATAACACAATACTAGTAAACACAAAACAACATTGTACCAATAAACACAAAACATAAGGTTACATTACTTCCAGAACCACTAAATCAATTACATCTACTATACGATACAAACCGACTGTTGTCATAGGAGGAGTGTCATCAGAAATGTTGCATTGGTTATCCAAAGGAGATCTTCCTAGGTCCCGACCCCCATCTTGGGTTATCTTGGTAACCTCTCACAAACTCAACCCCACATGCACACCAGTGCAAAATCAATTATCTTTCGAGAAGACAAGATAACAATTTTTCCATTCTAGGCTTATCCGATTCATCTCAAGTCTCATACTAGCCCTTGAGCCAATGAGTGAGGAAAAATTATTTGATTAAATGTATTAAGCTACTCTATCCCTAATAAATGTTATTTAATTTCCACTGATTAAACTGACTTTCACACGAGTTGTCCTAGGACCACTTTGTGTCCCGACCCCCATTGAAAGCCACTCCCCTATCGACAACACTAACATATTCCATAACCCAAGGGTAGACAGTGTGCACAAAAAAAACTGATAAAAAATATCAACCATTCTACAAAGAACAACACATCCCGTCCATAGTAATCGGGTGTCCAAATTAAATCACACAACCCGTTCATAGTAATCGGGTGTTCAAACTAATTCACACATCCCTATGGATGTCAAATATCGAATCCCCAAAAACATGCACTACCCAAGGAAATCTCAAAAAGGGTGAACAAAGATACAATAACCCTTTCACAATTTTATAATCTCTGGAAGACTTATATTTTCTTACAACAAATATCCCCAATTCCCAATACAAAATTATAGAATAATACACAATAACAATAAGCCACTCAAGTGATTAAATAAACAACCATTAGGATTTCCCAAATCCAATAAATCAACAACGAACTAAACCAATTGTTTAAAGTTTAGTTTGACAATTACTCATAATATTCAACTCAAATTTCCCTCAAACGTGAACAAAAAAGAACACAAATTAAAACAATTCAGGGACTTAAATAATCTAATATTCGAATTTCCTAAATCCAATTTGAATCAATATCTCATCACATGCAATTATTCAAAGTAAATATGATTTCATTTGTAATAATAAAGAAATAAAATAAAATATTTATTTAACTTCAATTCTACAGTTTCATATAATAGTAAAATCAATTTCTCTATTACAATCATTGCATTATAAAATCTTCCACTTGTACATTAAACATTTTACTAACACAATATCTATTTAAATATAATTCAAATTTCTCTCCAAGTCATTTTATTTTAAGATATACTAGTCCATGCATTTGCATGCTTTTATTAATATATATATATATATATATATATATATACTTCTGTTTACAAACTATAAGGAAATTAAAACTAGTTGTTAACTCAAATTTCACAAACAAATATAAATAAAAATTGCAAGCCTTCTAATAAAATCATCTTATTATAAAACACCTACTTGTGTATTGCATGCACTAATTAGTAGCATGATATTTATTTAAATAAATATTTATTTTAAAATAAATATATATTTTCTAATTACATAATCTAATTATTCTTTTCTAATATTCATTTTAAAATATCTAATTGTGCATGTGCATTCACCTATTTAAAATACATTTAAATATATTTTAAATATACTAAAATTATATGCAATTTTTTTAATATATATTTTTCAATATATATATATATATATATTAATTTACAATTTTCAATCAATATTAAACATAAAACCAGTCTGTTGCAACTTTAATAACTTTCAATTTCCGATTTGGGTTTCTCTACAATTTTTACTGAAGGTGCATCACCAAGTCTTTTAAAACATATAAACAATTCAGCCATACACAGTTCGTAAATATTTAGTTATGATTAATTTAGTGACCCTTTCTCTCTGTTGTTTTGATTTACAAATTACCAGAGGTTTCCAATTTTCACAAATCTATCAGAGGATTTCAATTTTCTTAAATTTATCAAAAGATTTCATTTTCAATTCTACAGATGTTTTCTAATTCCTCTATTGTTTTCTTTTGAATATTTTAATTTGTTTAAATTCATTCCCTACAAAATCTAAATCTTCCATGGTAATTTACTTTTTTCTATAGAAGAATAAATTCTATTTTCACAGGGAGAGGTTTCTAAGTTTGATTTAAATTCAACAGAGGTTTAGTAATCCCACTATAATTTCTTTTTGTATAAATCTATTTCAAATACCCATTTTAATAGAGGATCCAAATTATTTTCTACAAAGATTCAAATTTCATGACAATATTTTAAAAACAAAAGCTTTTACAGTAATTAAAACCTCTTCTAATCTTTTCCAATTTGCATTACAATAATTAAATAACTCTTTCAAATCAAAATTCACAAAAACAATTAAGGAATTTGTTCTACAAGAATTGTTGCCTCGAAGATTGATCCTGAACTTCTTTGTAACTTCAATTTGCCAATGTTGCCAAAACTTCCTCCAAAAAAATTGTCACTTCCTAGAGAACATAAATAAACCACAGCCAAAAATTTCCACAAACTAGATTCCTAGAATTATCAGAAAGCTTATAAGATCTACAATTTCTTCAAACCATAAAACAAATCTTTTTAATTTCTCAAACACCTCTATTCTTTTTTTTTTTTTCCGTGTAAACTTCATCTTTTCACCAATTTCAATCAATCTCTTCGTAAATCAATTTTAAGACAATAAAAAAACAATTCCTTCTAACTTCTAGTTCACACAACAAATATCTCTTCTTTAAAAACCAAGATATTTCTAAGATCTTTTCTCAAATATGCATTTAAAATTAACAACAATTTATTTAATCTAATTTATATTTAAATAACTTATTTATTTTAATTCCCAATTAATTTAATAATTAAAATTACTTTATAATATAACTTAAATTAAATTAATTAATTTATAATAAAATCTCCATATTAATTAAATACTTAATCACAACATATAATTTAATCCTTACAATTTAAACTTGCACGATAAATAAAATACCAAGACCAACATGGATAAGGAACATAACCAACATATGGACTGACGACACACTGTACTAGGGTAAAGGTTTAACAAGGTTAACTAGTTACTATCTCCCAATCAACATTACTGTTGAGTAGTGGACATGCTTGGACCTGTGAAACCAGGTGAAGTCATTGTCCTGTACCTGCAAACCTACAACCAAAACAAATGTCGTACATGTATCCAGATAATAATTCATACACATAGTGAAGAGAGAATCGCAAAAATCACAGGGCACTCATGAGTGAGAGATGCAATACCGTTCTCTTCACCAATACAATATCACATCAACTGACGAGATAAAATATCCATTAAAGTACAATAAGCATGTATAGCAATGTTATTTCAACTAAGCATCTATGCAAACATAAAACATGTCAAACATAATCAACATGCATATAATGTATCATCACATCAATATAGTCTATCATCGCTCCACTGTCAGCAATAGAATAACAATCACATAAAATATGGTCTAGTTCAAAGAATCAAAACTGTCAAAGAAAACATAACAAATCAGAGGGGTGTTACAATTATAAATTCCATCTTGAAAATTCAAAGTAGAAAGACATGCACATGAGAAACAAATTAGATTGAATACCAATTCTTATATATCAAATTATAGAATAATTGTGTTTGTGCATATACAAATTTGGCATATGCCTACTCAGAACAAGTTTTACAACAAGTTTTAAAAATTGTGGCATATATACCATCTCAAAATTTGTCAAACCCTAAGTACATGTGTCAATCTATATCATATCCTAATCCTATGTTGGACCATCAAAATCAAGCCTCCTCAAAGAAGTTAGATGCTCTACAGTTTCCTAAACAATAACATTTCAAACCACAAATTAGATTATGTGAATGGTTGATAAGATAGACTAATAAATAAAAATATATATACCATCATTTATAAATTACAAATTTAACATTAAAATCAATATACATGTACTATATTATATCAATAATGCAATTCTTGTTTACCTCTAATCTTGCTCTCTTTTCAGTAAGACGTTCTACAAATGATTGTCCCTTAGGACGATAAAGAGTCCTATAAAGTAATGGTCTCTCACTTGTCACAATGTTGGGTCGAATAGAGGACTATAGCAAATAAAATAAAAATGATACAAATTAAAATATAATTGTTGACAAATAATCATATCTACTAATCACATATCTACTCCTATCTAAATGTAAATGATCTGCAATATAAAATAAACACACACCTGTTGTGATACTATGACACTAGATGGGCTCATAGTGGATGGATCAGCTAAGATGCTTTCCTGTATAAAAAATGACAAGAATGTAAATGCACATGCACATATAATTATAATGTCGACAATAAAAAATATATATACATGTTGTGCAACTTCATCCAATGGGTCAGACTTGGTCGACAAGGTTGTATAAAAACTGAGTCGTTGCATAAAAAGACAAGATTACATTAGACTATCAATATATGTAGTACATGCATTTAAGCATATTAGATTTCAAAGATTAACATCTTAAATAACAATTTAAATTATTTGTCGTGTACTGATTATCTAAGGCAAGTGAAATGGTAGTATGCGTAGCCTGTTGCACTTCCGAAAACTACTCCTTTGTCAACAACTGTTAAAGATTCCAACACATAAACATATATTAGTACAAATATCCTTCATAAAATATGAAAGAATTTACATAAAATTGCTTTAAGACTTACTGGTGCTCCCATATCATCCTTGGCAGTTGATGTCTCTCATGTAAATGCTCCACTCCGTGCTCTATCAACTGGGTGATCCCATAATAGTGGTTTACAATTTTTGGCCAAACTGGACATTGAAATTATTATTTTTAACTAAATCTTCACATTCCGGGCACCTATAAGCGTACTTGTAGGGGTGAAGATGGTGCAAACTCGAGGAGTCTCATCAAATTTTTTCTGTAGATTCTAAAAATACAAAATTTGGAATCAAATTACGCTTCCATCTCCACGAAATTGATTTTTTTTTTAGAGAAAACAACATTTTAAAAGTGGCCTTACCTACATACTCTTGATATAACTTTTTTTTCCATGAAGGATAAAGTTAATTCTTTTCAAAATTTAGTTGTAACTTTGATATCTAGTGCTTCCACTTGGTTAGATAGTTTTTATTGAATATTTTTTTCTTAATCAAGTTTCAATTCAAAGCGAATTACAATTCGGAACCGGTAGCGACCGTTATAGCGTAACTTTTTGTATATGTCAATTTTTTTTATTTTATTTTTTTTGTTGGATCAGGGACACAATATCTAGTGCACTCATGTTACTAAATTGTTTTTTTTTTAATAATCTTCTATTTTTCACATGTGAGAAGAACAAAAAATCATTTTTGATGAAAAACCTATGTTTAATAAAACCCAAAAATAAATACATAACTAAAGGAAACCAAAACATATTAAAATTACATATTCATTGAATAGCTTGTTACGAGAATACCATAATCATTTGAAATAGAATTTTAAAATGAATTCATTTTACGATCCCTAAAGCTAAATCCAAGTGATTTTTTATGTGGCATTTTGATAGGTGTAGAGGAGACACATTTATAGGTATGGTTTATAACTAGCGAGGTTCTATCTAAGGGGGTTTGATCTAAGATGATTTGATGAAACCCTCTTCAATTGGAATCTTTAAAATGGAACTTTTAAGGCTTAAATCGTATATTTTTCTAAAATATGTGATTTCAGCCCAAAATCCCCGTTCCTCTAAATTGTAAACCACTATTATAGCCGGCCTTAACTCCCTACCACATTCGACATATCATGAAGCTCAAATTCAGATGTGCATATAGGGCAATTGGACCGTCGGAGAGGGACGAAACATAAATTATTTACTACGTCTTGCAATGAGGCACACAAATATGTCCCAAAGAGGACGGTGTACTAGACGGAGCTGATGGTTGTGTACTAGTGGGAGCTACTATAGCAGGTACACCACCATCATGCTGGGATGTATTAGGTGCAACACCACCGTGATGGGATGCACCATCAACTATTTGCACAATATGATGGCTCTACCTCACCAAATGATCACTCAACGAATGCAGTGCATAAATGCTCACAGTCCTTGCATCTACAACAATTTTTGGGTAAGGTAGTGGAGTCAAAGCAGCAATAGGTGGAGGAGGATGAACTAGGGTGACTCGGCGTGCCCTAGGTCTATCCTGTGGCATCCCTCTACCAACACCTTGGAAATCTTGCATGTCAAAGTAATTGACATGTTTCCCTAGCACAAACTCAGCATATAATTTTTGGAGAAAATATTGAGGGACATCAAGGTTGTTGTTGGGTGGTTTATCGAAAACCATCCACCAACATCTCCAAAAATTATCTAATATTCCTCTATGGGTGCACCATTTAATTGAAAATTTTGGTTTTCGCACATTAACAGGTTGTCTAGTTCTCTAATCTATGAATAACTGAGCTAATTGGCCTTTTTCAATATCAAGAGTCTTCACCTCATCATACGATAACCCATCAACATAAAATTGTCTTTGTTGCTCTCGCCATTGTGCAAATCTATTATGTTGAATTGCCAAAGTTTGAACATTTACAATGATTGTTTCCAAAGTGTTTTTCATATCTTATAGTTCATCGAGTGTTTCATAGATTTGACATACTTTTCTTAATTGATCTAAATTTCTATGAATAGACTCATGTATTGTTGGCACATTTTCATTCGGAAACAATGGTTGCGATGGAGGATTTGGAGGGTATTAATTTTCTGCAAGATTAGGGTTTTCATTTTGTGCGGGAGGGTTTTCATTTTGATCCATTTTTAACCTATTAATTGATAAAAAAAATTAAAATTAACAATGGTTTTAATCTAATAAAAAACCTATCAAATATACCCTATTTTTTATTGATTAAAAAAAAGAAAAAGCAAAATCAATATAAATTGTATAAAATTTGAAAAAATCAAACATACCTCACAAATTTGGTGATTTTTTTGTACTTTTATCTCCCCCAAATGAATATTCGAGTCGCTCTCCTAAAACCCATGCACACGTTGGTAAAAACACTAGTAAAAATATAACTCACAAGTTTTGTTTGTCTATATATAATATAGGAAATAGATATATGTTTCCTTATTTACAACTTTTTAAATAAATGGTTGGGTCCATGGCTTAACCATAGTGTTTTTTTTAAATATCGATTATTTAATATATATTATATTATATATAATATAAGATGTATTATATTATAATATATATAATACATATTATATTATAATATAATACATATTATAATATAATATGTATTATATTATAATAATATATAATAATACATATATTAAATATAATATAATATATTCTAATATATTCTAATATATTATAATATATTCTAATATAATATAATATATTATAATATAATATAATATTATATAATATGATCTCTCAGGTTTTTTTTTAAAATTATAACACAAATAACAGATATCTGTTATATGGAATATAATACTTGGTCAGGTCAGACCCAACGCAATTATAAATTCTGCCTTAAATGAAATGGATATCCATTTTGTAACAGATATTCGTTTTGGTTTGGTATTACCAAACCAAAACCGATATTGTACTTTGGCCTACAAAAAGTCAAAGGCATGAATTTCACGTTTTTGGATGTGTTGAAAACGCCTTTTTTTTCACATCGCCACTTTTTGGACCCCCGTGATCTTGCACATACCCTAATAGTGACTTTTTTTAAATACTACAATCCATTCAACACTATGGTTACCCACTTGAAGAGTATTAGTGTATATATGGATGAGAAAGATTCAAGTATCACACTTCTATGTTCTTTGCTTGATTTGTGGGACAACATAGTTATGACCATAAAAGAACCACCACTAATTAACACTTGATGAGCTAGTGGATACTCTCCTTTTTGAGGATATGAGGTAAAAACAAATCAAGACATCATAAAAGATGAATTTCTTGGCTTGTAGTCTATTACTATGTATATAGATGACAAGGATTCAAGTAACACACTTATATGTTATTTTCTATATTTATGGGACAATATAGTTCGGACAATAAAAATCACCATCACTATGTTGATACGTGAAGAGCTGGTGGGCTCTCTCTTTTTATAGGAGATGAGGTAAAAAAATTCAAGGCATCATGAAATTACCAAGCTAGTCAAATTGTTTCCTACATAACCCTAAGGGAGAAAAATATGCATACAATCATACCTAATAACCATAATGAAAAGGTCAAAGATATACCACAATATTATAAAAGGTATACCTTAGGAAAATGCTCAAGAAGGAAAGCCTATCCTCCAAAAGCATCCACACTCAATGTATTTTTCAACAAAACATTATAATGCACTTGTAGAGTCTCTACGAATACATAAAATTCCAAGCTCCACCAACGTGTCCTCCATGCATCCAAGGATCTAACCATGCATTCCATGGCATGTTTAACATATTTACTTTACAAGAGAGATCAATATTATGAAAATCTACTCAAACAACCAACTAGCCAACAAGACAACCCCAACCACTAGACATGTGCTTTCTTTTATATATTCAAGTTCACATAAAACAACCAAATGGTATGAGGAATACCAAAGCCATGAGTACACAAAACAATTGACACAAAAATTTACTTGTTGGTACTAAGTTTTCCTAATATTAAATATTTTTCCCATGTACAACACACATAAAATATCTAACCAATCTCACATACAACTATACAAGTCAAACCAAATAAATATTTGATGTGGCTGAACACATTAGTAAAGATGCATAAAAAAATAAATATTTATTTTAGACAATTAAAAAAATTATTTTCTTGTGCAAGGTGTACAACACCATTTTCCTAAATTTATCCTAATTGTTGTATACATTGCATAAGGCTCATTGAATGAAATACATTAACATAGTCATCCATGAAATCATATGAATCTCTAGCATCCTCTCATGCTCCATCAAGATACCTACAATAACATCCAATGTGACCACCATCTCAAGAAATAATTCCTCTCATCACCCAACATACTACATATGAAAATGAAAAGAAACAAGCCAAAGGGAAAATACATCAATCTAAAGAACACAAGCATCAAATGCAAGAGATAATAAAGGATCTAAGCTATTTCCAAATAAAAAATCCACATAAATATAAATGAAAACAACAAAAAAGATAATACATCCAATCATTCATACCTACAAATGTATCTAATACACTCAATATAACTCACATGCAAACAACATATCCAACCCATAAACTACAATCACAAGGTCCATGTATAAAAACTATTAGTGAAGGACATATACATCCTAGTACTCCCAAATATGGGTAATGCCAAATCTCAAAATTGATCATAGAATATACCAAATCTACCAATGAACACTCAAAACAAGGTCTACCAATGAACACTCAAAACAAGGTGTGGCTAATAATAAAATCATGTAGTAACAAAGAATAATTAGAATGATCCACACATGCCATAAATTTTTTACATAATCTCTCACAACAAGTCACTATAACTCTACCAAGACTAATACACCAAAGAATGCGAACATGAACCTCTAGGAAGTAGTCATGAAACAAAGAGAGAAAACTTGTAAACCATATCATACAACATGCTCGAGTACCCATTTTAAAATGGGTACCCATTCCATTTTTTAACGGATACTTGTTTTGAAACATGTACCCATTCTAAAATAGGAACAAGTACCCGTTCTTTAAAGTTTGAATTCCCAAGCCACTTCTTGCTTTAGTTTTAGGCTTGGGAAAGCTTTTGTAACCCAACCCTTAGCCTTTGACCTACAACTAAAAAACTAAGGCAATGTCAAAGAAATATCTAACTTTGGCAATATAGCTGATACATTTATTTTTTTTTAGAATTAATGTATGAAATTAAAACCCACTATAGATCATGATTTCTAGTTTTCAAATATGTAATATTTTTTATGATTGAATAAATATTTATTATTTTTAATTAATTTCTAAGAATGTCAGACTTTTTTAGTTTCTTAATAATTTTTAATTTGTTATTCTTTTTGTAAAAAAATTTATATGAAATCAATCTAAAAAAAATTCTCTGAAAAATTAAAAAAAATCAAAAAATGATTAGTTTAGGTCAAATTATGGTGTCTGTACATTTAGTTTTCATAAAATAGTAATTAGTGTTGCACAGATAGTTGTTGCACCAAAAGATCGACTTGTTAATGCTTGATACAATTGCCAGAGTTAATGAGTCCATGAGAGGTGGTTAAGCCATGTCACGAACCCAAGTGTTGCGCTGCATAGCACAAGAAGACCAAGGGCACACACCTTGCAACAATCCCCAGTGTAAGCGAGGGTTTTGAACCTATGACCCAGGCTCTAATACCAATTGTTGCACATACAGTTGTCATTGCACCAAAAGATTGACCTGTTAATGCCCGATATAATTGCCAAAGTTAATGAATCCATGGGAGGCAGTTAAGCCATGTCACAAACCCAAGTGTCGTGTTGCATAGCACAAGGAGACCAAGGGTGCACACGTTGCAACAATTAAGACTAATAAAAATTTAATAAAAAAATATAAAAAATATCCCCATCAATCTTAAATTTGTTACACATATTTCCCCAAAAGGAATTAGAAAAATAATTTTATTTATGTCAAATTATGGTGTTCGTACACGTGCATGGTAGGGTCCTAATATAGTCTTTTAAAAAGTGGTTTTTATACATGCCTATTAAAAAATATTTTGTATCATCTAGGTATTAGAATAAATCACATATTTAGAAACTAGATTCAAAATAATACATTTTATATTACTATTTTTTAAAAAAAAAATCAATGTGTAAGTGCTTCAAATTTTTAGTCTAACAGTGACAAATTCTAAAAATCAAGAAAAAAACTTCCACTTTTTGAGGTTTTTGTGCACCCAACTTCTTGCACATGCTCGTCCTTCCACCAAAACCTCAAGGAGTCTTACCCAAATAGGGGCCTAATTTAAGCTATCCTTGGAAGCCATAAACCCCATAGTCCAACTTTTTAGAAGGAGAACAAATTTACAATAGAACCAAAGCCCACCAAGTAAGACATCCTTACTAGATGCTCAAGAAGTTGGAAGGAAAAATGGAAAAAACCTTTAGGTAAAGCAACTACCTGCAGTAGACCAAAAGCCTTCATTTTAACCAAAGCCCAACTGCGAACATAGTCAATATTAGGACGAGGGCTTGAGAATCTCCCAATAAGAGCATTACCAATAGTAGCAATAGACCTTTCCACCACAACACCAGGAATCTGAAGAGAGAGGCTAGAGACCTCTGAGAACACCTGCTCCTTAGCCTGGACAAGAGTAGCAGCTTCCCCAGGCTCACACATAGGGAGGGATCCCTTAACAACATCCAAACTCACAAGTGAATCTAACTCACCAGAGAAGTAAGAGGACAAAGGGGGGTTAACCAAACCAAACCCAGAGCTAAGATCCTTCATAGGCATTCAAACAATGGTCACAACTTCAAATCTAGAAGCCAAAGACTCACCCAAATTCGCATCCAAGCCAAGCCCAACACTCTACAACTTGCAATCTAGTTGAGTAGGAATTGAGTGATTAAGAAAACCTTTAAGCAGCCCAAAAAAGGAGCACCATCCTCCTCTTTCTTCCCAATAATCTCACACCCTTGTGACTTCCTATGCATCCAAAAGAATATCAAGCAGGAGCTCATCTTCCTCATCAGCTGGACCGATAAACCACTCATTATCAATCCCATCTTTAAAGAGAACAAAGGCAAACCTATCATAGGGGGAAATTTCCCAGTTTGCAATAGCATGAAAATCCCCTTTAGTTGTTCCCTCAATAGAGTCTCCAAGGAAAAATCCCTGAACAATGTTAGCAACTTCATCATAAATCTTTGAACCATCTTCCTCTGCATCCTCATCTTCATCTGCCACAACCTTAGCCCCATTTGTAGACCCCTCGTCACCACCAACAAATCCTACGGTGACTAGGATTTGAGTGTCACTCTTCGTTTCCATCGCACCAGATATTATTGATGTGGTTGTTACACACAGTACAACATGCAGATAAATTCTTGCTATTCGAACAATAGAACCTATATTTCTTGAAAGAATCACTAAATTTCTTGGTTAAAGGATCTTAGCTATCCCAAGGCTCTAGAATGTCAGGTCTTAACTCACTAGGTTCACTTAGGATTCGATGTGCAATTATTGTTAAACATAAGGGGCCTACTAGATTTTCCACAAATATCTTAACTTCAAATGATCTAGTAATGTAAAGATCTCAACAAATAGAATGTGCATTACCTTTCAAGCTTCATTAATTCAAATCAATTAAAAGAGGATAATTGTACAAGAAAATTAGAGTTAAGAGAGATAAAGCCTAAGAAATTAATGACTTCTTTTTATTATCCATGTACTTATAGAGAAAAAAATAAACAAAAGCATCATCTATTTTGTATTTCACCAGAATGCTTCATAGCTACATATAAAATAATGCAAGATTTTAGAGAAAAATAACCATTCACCACCAAAATAACATCAAAATGCACCCAAATTTTGTGTAGAAAAGTTGACTCTTTCAATAGGAATGAACAACATACAGTTATGAAAGATATAAGATTTAGAATAACCTTTCAATTGCTTTAATATTATCAATCTCTATTGTAAATACAAATTTATTATTAGAATTGAAAAAAAACATGAAACAAACATAAAATTGGTGATATTCCAACTTTAAGTCTAACTGTTTCAACAAATTTTGATCCTTCAAAAAGAAAAAACTCTCTGTCCTTTATAGAACACAAGGCAACAATTGCTTAAAGAAAAGCACATGGCTAAGAGAAAACAAGCCAATCAAAATATATAGCACATGGCACAAGGGTATTAGTGTTGGAAGATATTTTCATGATTGTCAGAGACAAAGTCAAAGTTGATGATGCTTCAATGCTTAAAATTTTTGGACAAAAGACAATTGAGCTTCTTCAATCTTTGAAATCCTCTGGCAACAAGTCACTGACACCTCCTTTCAAATTCCTTGACTTTTGGCATGTATGAGCTCCTCAATTAGGAAAAAAACCAGCAGTGGAAGTCAGGAAAATTTTGGTTTTGCCACTAATTCAAAACCTCGGTTCCTCTTTTCATCCGGTTCCCCACTATTTATCTTTGGTGGGAATTTCTCTCCCATCGGATTATACATCCACTACCAAAGTTTCCTTGTCTGTTGGTTAGGCTCATCATGGTTTGCCACAAAAAAATCACTCTCCTTTTATTGCTGCTAGCCACCACCTTTCAATGACTTGTACCAACACAATGCCACCACCTAAATGAAACATTATGTATTTAATTCATTCCATTAGAACAAAACATTATCAAAACTTGCATTTAGCCACTTAATCTTTTCCAAAGCATGTTTATGATTGTAATAATGTTTACTTAACCTTTTCGGGTTTTTGGGTTTTAAGAAGTTTGCGGGAATTAAGGAACCATTAGGAAATTTAAGAAATACTAACCTTACGAGAAGGTATCAGGAATTGCCAAATATACGCGAAGATATCGGGAATTTCCTTTTCTATGAACTTTCTGATCCTGATTACCCTCCTTTACGGTTAATACTTTTACCTGACATCAACAATTGACATGACTTGATTAATTAGGTCATAGAACTCTAACCTATTTTATGCTTTTAATACAATTTTGGGTATGTAGCCTACCGAATTATTCGCTTGATTACAAAAAATCTGCTAATTATTTTTAGCACTCCAATCTACAAAGACATAGCCACTCAGTTATGATGCGATGGATTTCCTTGAAACACTTCGCTTGGCCATAATTTTACTTGCCACCCGACATTATATTAGCCTTTTCGGACTTTTGCTTTGTGTGTGTCAACTTATTGGTTTTACTCCATTTTCTTTAGCTTATGCACTTTTATCCCACTGAGTGAGTACTTTAAAATTTGGATCACCATGCTGCTATAGGAAACTTGGGGCGTGTTGTGAAACCACACAACAAAACCCATATAAAACACTAATGTTTTTAGTATAGTTAAAAAATGGAATTAAAGTTTCCAACTAAATATTTTCTCAAACATTCTTAATTATAAATGTATTCCATGTTCTATGAAATAAATTTATATCACACATATTTAGAAATTTGTAGCATTTAGTGAATAATCCCAAATTTTTTAAATAATTAAAATATTTTATCAACAAATCTTGAATTTATAATTAAATTAAAAAAAATGTATGTTCTTAAAGTAAATATACTTATTTACAAATTTAAATAGAAACGAAGTAGAGAGATAAAAATAAATAAACAAATTCATTGAGTCTTATATGATAATGGTGTAAATGTTAATGTAAACTAAAATATAATCACATTTATTTAAACTTAAATAAACTTTTAAAATAACTCTTGTTAAATAAAACAATTCTTAAATAATTATAAAGAATAAAAATAGCTATATTTATAATGTGCTTTCATTATAATTTGGAGTGATTGAATCTCTTGCTCAATCACTCCAAACCATAACGCGTTCACATTATAACATGAACGTGTTTTAAGAAAATTAATTATAC
The DNA here is from genome assembly GCA_007258455.2 of Sequoia sempervirens. Classification (NCBI taxonomy): domain Eukaryota; kingdom Viridiplantae; phylum Streptophyta; class Pinopsida; order Cupressales; family Cupressaceae; genus Sequoia; species Sequoia sempervirens. The sequence goes on along the minus strand of VDFB02116833.1, from coordinate 47,208 downwards.
CTACACCTATCTCTCCTCACGTTGTTTCAAAACTACCTATTGCAATTTAAAAAACAATTATTGAATGTTTTGAGCTGCCCCCCAACTCCTGCGCAACCTTCCTCCCTTTTTCTCCACACAAACTCTCTCCCTTACCTACTGCGTGGGCCTTCTTTTTGTTGTGGTTTAGATTTAAATTTGAATGCCAGATCTTGACCAATTTGATTTGTTGTTATTAAACTTCAAATCTAAATGTTCCTAAAACTATTGCCCCTTCATCAATTAATTATAGATTGAATCTCATTAAATGCCAAAACGTGTGCCTTGTGGACTCATAATGAATAGTACGCAAGAGTGTCACATCATTCCCAAGTCAAATATTTGTTAAAACATGTAACCGACCAATACCATAAAAGGAGGAGAGATTCCCAACTAAGCATTTATGTGGAATAAAATAAGGCATTAGTACTTTATGGTTGGTAAGTTTGTCAATGATCTAAAATAATATTAAACTTTTATTTATACATATAAATAAATCCTTCTCCTCCATCTCGTAGTTAACCAACCTAGTTAGCCCTGTTCGATCAATTTTCACTCCTTATGTTGATATCTGTTTTTTGTGAGCCTATGCAGCCATACAATCTAGAGGGTGATAGTAGTTGCAGATATCATTAGGTTAGATCGAAGATAACTGCTTTCCTCCAATCTATCTAATTTTGTACAAAGCATCTTTGACAAGGGAGAGGACCCAATAGTCGAGTATGTTTCAATAATTGTGATAGTAGTTATTTATATAATGTTCAATAGTTGTGATAGTAGTTGTTTATATAATGCCCAATAGTTATGACATAACTAGCCTACTTTAAACAAAATGCATTCCTTTGATCTAAAAAGTAACCAATCATGTGATGCCACATCAGTGCTCAACTACCCATGATGTGAATGCACAAGTATTGGTAGCACTTTTTTTTTGGGCCTTTTTGGACATCTTGACAAAAAGCATGCTGATGTGACATCATGTAAAAAATTGAGAGTGATTTGAAATTTCCACATAGGATAATTAGAATCACAAAGTTAGGGTGCACAACTAATGGGTCCTCTCCCTTATGCAAAGGATCAAGAGTTGCTAGATTAATATGATGAGAAAAAGACCTCAATCATTGGAGAGGTAAGCCTAAATTATTGGTGGGGGCATTTCTCAAATTGATCAAGAGGGCATGATCTCAACATTAATTATACCTCAACAACTAAGGTGAGAATCACAAAACTATTCATAAATTTAAATGGACAAGATGAAGATAATTGTATCTTCTTGAGTCCCCTTGTGATTCCAATTAAAGAATAAAATGGTGAGATGAGGGTTCAACACAAGCCCTAACCTTAATTCATAATGTGTGGTCATGTCCCTATCATAAAACCTTTGACCAATAGCTTAGGAAAATTGCTACTTTTTCACCTAGTACATGTACCATGTCCTCACTCCTTATTATCCCCAATGTTAGCAATAATGACTACCTAATTGACCATACCCTCTATCTACCATTGCTGGCAAGAAAATTTCTAATATTTTCAAAATTAAATTGGTGTCTAGACAATTGTAAATGATGGAATTTTGATAGCTATAAGAATTTCCATTTATTTTTGGTCCCATTTTTAGATAATTTCTTACTAGAATTACATAATGATACTATTGGGTGAAAATTATGTAATCAACTTTTCGATAGATTACACAACTAGGACTTCAACCACAGCTATGTGAGATGTAAATCTCTCCTTTCAGAAAGGGGAGGTGCCCTTCTTACTGTTGACAGAAGTGATAGTAAAACAAACAAAGTAATTACAAAATGTACACTTACGAAGTGGGGGGGTGTGTGTTACATTCATCCTTCTCTCTTTTTTCAGAGAAGATGTTTACAATGCTTCACTGTTGGAAGTTCTCAATTCAAAATAACTTAAAATAAACAACAATCAGTAATGCCAATACCTCTATCTTGTCAAAGCAAAGTGTAGAGGTACTAGAAGTGATTAACAATAAACTAGTAAAATAAAAGGGAAAGCTCATGAAGGCACAAAGTCGTTTCATAGCTTTATTAATGGTGGATTTGTGACAGGTGTGTCGTTTGTCACATTAGAAGCATAAAGTCTTCTTAGACGCAACAATTCCTTGAACAACATGAACAATTACAAGCGCAAAGTCTTGTAGATTATCCAACCAAAGCATCCAAAGAGCATAAATAATTACAAGCACAAAGTCTTGTAGATCATTCAACCAAAGATAAACAAAACACAAATGAAAATCTAAATAAAGGATGTAACACAAAGTTTACATGAATTACTTAGAGTCCTTCAGATTCCATAAGCTAATCACCACCAAATGAGATCAATTCATAAGATTATAGAATCCAACACAAAGATTGGTTTGCAATCTTCTTCTTTATTGACCAGATTTCATTCACAAAGCATGAACACAAATTTTCACAATTTTGCTTCAAAAAGGGCAGCACTTCGTTGCAAAATACTAAAGGATAAACTTTACAATAGAAATCCCTCATATTTATAAAAGAGAGGGAAGAGTAAATCTAGGAAAGTTAGGTGAGTTAATTTAGGAAAATCTCACCTAAATTTTGAATAAGTCAAAATGTAATTTGTTTTCATGAAACTACATCTTGGATATTAGTGTAATTACATTTTGCAAAATGACATTTAAGATGTCAAAAACTATTTACAAGATGCACAAAGGGACGCATCAGAAAGTCTAACAACGGAGATCAAGAATCTTCATGGTTCCTTGCTTTGGGTGCGGAGTCTTCATACTTCTTCGTGGTCTCCTGAATGAATGCATCATCTGGGCCGACTGTGTAATCTACAAGGGTGTGAGCTCTTGTGATCAACCTTTTAGCAAATGAATGGATTTTCTTGCACCCGTGAAGATGCGTCTTGAGATTATCAAGTGTCAGTCGTATATCGCAAATGATATGTATTGAAGCTTTGGGAAAAACTGTCATCCTCAACTTGCTGCATAACGACTTCTTTGTAGATCTAGGATAGTTCACTGGATTAGAAGATGTCATCTTTAGGATCACTTGATGAAATATGGAGAGAAACTGCAAGGATGGTGAATCAATAGGTGTTAGTAGAAAAAGTAGCATTGGGAAGCATGAAGCGAGAAACGATGTTGAGCAAGCATGAAATGAGCAACTAGACATGAAAAACGATGCTGGAGCGAAGAAATGGGGTCCAAAATGGAACTAGAGCAAGTTTGAAAAGACGAAGTTAAAAACTGCCAAAAGTGTAAAGGTGCTAAAATTCAACACCATTGTACAAAAAATGACTAAGTTTGGAAAAAGTACAAAGATGCTAAAAATAATGCCATAGTCAAAAATTGGCTAAGTCTGGAAGAAAAGTGCAAAGGTGCTAAAATTTAGCACCATTGCACAAAAAATGACTAAGTATAGAAAAAGTGCAAATATGCTAAAAATAATGCCATAGTCAAAAATTGGCTAAGTCTGGAAGAAAAGTGCAAGGGCGCTAAAATTCAACACCATTGCACAAAAAATCACTAAGTCTGGAAAAAGTGCAAAGATGCTAAAAATAATGCCATAGTAAAAAATTGGCTAAGTTTGGCAACAATGTGTAAGAGCACACTTTTTTAGCGCTTGTGCACATTTTTGAAAAATCACTTTTATACAAGGGCGCTGATTTTTGGTACCCCTGCACTTTCAACACTTAGCCAAAAATTGGTTGAGCAGGAGTGCACTTTTTGGGTTCAACTGCATATTTCACAATTTAACTAAGTATGAACAATGAGACTTCGCAAAGGAGCTCGTTTCGAAGGTCTTCACGAGGTGAACATAGGGGGATGCTCAAACTAATTGTTCGAGGCTTTGGAATGCATTTCGAGGTGGCTTGAAAATCACCTCGTTTTGTGTGCTTGAACTTCATGAACCTACGAAATAGATAAGTTTCATAGGGGGTTATCCGTGAAATGAGCACTGCTAGATTTCAAGATAACAGCTGGCTCCTCCTGGGGATCTTCCTTCAACCGTTCTTCAAAACGAATGAAGGGAGAATAAATCTAGAATTCAAGTGCCTTTATCCATTGGGCTTGGAGTCAGGTGATGACAGAAAAAACAAATCACAAACCTATGCAAATGCACTTATTGAAAAGGTAAAAACCTACCTAATTAAAACTAGCCATCAATGAAACCTTATCAAATGAAACTGTTCATAGGTTCAACAAAATAGTTTCCTTTCTTCAACAACTTGCAACACCTTTCATGATCATTAGCAGCTACATATAGACGAAGTTGAGGCATTGCTTCATGAAAGAGATGAACAAGCTCAGCTACCTCTAAAAATATATCAGATATGTTGCTGCTCCAAAATGAATCATTGAATCCAAACTTCTCCTCAATATGATGTTCACCATCTTTAGAATTGGGAAAATTTGAATAATTTATAAGAAGGTCCTCATCATGCATTGATGAAGTTCTTTTATGCAACATGTGTTCAAGTTCATGACTTTGAAACACAAATGCATTCTTTTCAACTTGACTAAGACCTTCATGCATGTCCATCTTTTTAGATCTCAAGATAAGATTGTCTTCATTTACTTGAATTTCAGAAAAATGACTTTCATCATCTTGCTTTTCATCAATGGCTTTCTGAGACTACATAAACCAGAAATGGGAGTCGCCAGCTATGTCTGCTTCCTTTTCTCAGAAGAGAATAGAAAGATCACTTGGATCAGAGTCAGCATGCTTCGCTATTGCTTTTACTAATGGTACCTCAAGAGCAAACCTCTTTGGAGGTGAAGATAACTTGTGTTGATTCCCAACAACAAAATTATGAGCTAGTTGCTTTTTGAGGACAAGTAGCTCATGAACCAACCTTTGAACCATAGGATCCATCCTCGTGATGGAAGAAAATAACCCCAAAGAAGGGGGTTCTTCAGATTCATTTGATTCAATTTTTATCTGCCCAACAAGAATGAGATCATCTTCAATTTCTGTCGCCAAGGTCTGTACAATTGCAAGAGTAGCTAGGGCTGCTCTTCTCAATAGGAAACCAACCTCAGGAACTTGAGCATTTACAAAGAAACATTTCAAATTCTCAACTGTAGGTTGAGCAACAGTTGGAATTCTTCATGTCAACTTGTTGAAGTGAGCAATGAACTTGCACATGGGAATGTGAGATTCTTTCTTGAACTGGGTGAGCTGAGCCAACAAAGCATGAGCATCTTCAGGAGGCTTGAACCTTCCTTCAAACTTGGCTATGAGAGTTTCCCAGTTTATGATGGTACTTGGTGCTAGATGATAAAACCAATCTACAACAATGCCTTGGAGAGTCTCCACAAACAACCTTACAAATACATCTTCCTATTCAACACCATGAAATCCACAAGCGATGTAGAAAGCAACAACATGCTCATCAGGATGTTGTCCATCACCAAAAAACTTGGGAAAGTTCTTCTGCGAGCCTTCACGAAGAGCATGTAGGGGTAGAACTAGGCTCAACGGACTAAAAGCATTTCCCCAAGGACCTTGAGTAGCCATTTACATGTCCTTGGTGAAAGCTTGAAAAACTTACAAGAAAATAAATTACAATAAAAAAGGACATAGGTATACTTCAAACAAAAGCATGAGGCTTTAGAATGCGTATTGTGTCCCTAGTAGAGTCGCCAAAAAAATGTTGGTTGAAAATTATGTAATCAACTTTTCGATAGATTACACAACTAGGACTTCAACCACAACTATGTGAGATGTAAATCTCTCCTCTCAGAAAGGGGAGGCACCCTTCTTATTGCTGACATAAGCGATAGTAAAACAAACAAAGTAATTACAAAATGTACACAATACTTATGAAGTGGAGGGGTGTGTTACATTCATCCTTCTCTCTTTTTTCAGAGAAGATGTTTACAATGCTTCACTGTTGGAAGTTCTCAATTCAAAATAACTTAAAATGAACAACAAGCAGTAATGCCAATACCTCTATCTTGTCAAAGCAAAGCGTAGAGGTACCAGAAGTGATTAACAATAAACTAGTAAAATAAAAGGGAAAGCTCATGAAGGCACAAAGTCGTTCCGTAGCTTTATCAATGGTGGATTTGTGATAGGTGTGTTGTTTGTCGCATTAGAAGCACAAATTCTTCTTAGACGCAACAATTCCTCAAACAACATGAAAAATTACAAGCGCAAAGTCTTGTAGATTATCCAACCAAAGCATCCAAAGAGCATGAATAACTACAAGCACAAAGTCTTGTAGATCATTCAACCAAAGATAAACAAAACACAAATGAAAATCTAAATAAAGGATGTAACACAAATTTTACATGAATTACTTAGAGTCCTTCAGATTCCATAAGCTAATCACCACCAAATGAGATCAATTCATAATATTATCGAATCCAACACAAATTCTGGTTTGCAATCTTTTTCTTTAGTGATTAGATTTCATTCACAAAGCATGAACACAAATTTTCACAATTCTGCTTCAAAAAGGGCAACACGTCGTTGCAAAATACTAAAGGATAAACTTTATGATAGAAATCCCTCATATTTATAAAAGAGAGGGAAGAGTAAATCTAGGAAAGTTAGGTGAGTTAATTTAGGAAAATCTCACCTAAATTTTGAATAAGTCAAAATGTAATTTGTTTTCATGAAACTACATCTTGGATATTAGTGTAATTACATTTTGCAAAATGACATTTAAGATGTCAAAAACTATTTACAAGATGCACAAAGGGACACATCAGAAAGTCTAACACCAGAGATCAAGAATCTTCATGGTTCCTTGCTTTGGGTGTGGAGTCTTCATACTTCTTCGTGGTCTCCTGTATGAATGCATCATCTGGGCAGACTGTGTAATCTACAAGGGTGTGTAATCTACAAGGGTGTGAGCTCTTGTGATCGACCCTCTAGCAAATGAATGGATTTTTTTGCACCTACGAAGATGCATCTTGAGATTATCAAGTGTCAGCCGTATATCGCAAATGATATGTATTGAAGCTTTGGGAAAAACTGTCATCCTCAACTTGTTGCATAATGAATTCTTTGTAGATCTAGGATAGTTCACTAGATTAGAAGATGTCACCTTTAGGATCACGTGATGAAATCTGGAGAGAAATTGCAAAGATGGTGAATCAATAGGTGTTAGCACAAAAAGTAGTATTGGGAAGCGTGAAGTGAGAAACGATGTTGAGCAAGCATGAAACGATCAACTAGGCACAAAAAATGATGTGGGAGCGAAGAAACAGGGTCCACAATGGAACTAGAGCAAGTTTGAAAAGACTAAGTTAAAAACTGCCAAAAGTGTAAAGGTGCTAAAATTCAGCACCATTGCACAAAAAATGACTAAGTTTGGAAAAAGTGCAAAGATGCTAAAAATAATGCCATAGTAAAAAATTGGCTAAGTCTGGAAGAAAAGTGCAAGGGCACTAAAATTCAGCACCATTACACAAAAAATGACTAAGTCTGGAAAAAGTGCAAAGATGCTAAAAATAATGCCATAGTCAAAAATTGGCTAAGTCTGGCAACAATGTGTAAGAGCGCACTTTTTTAGCGCTTGTGCAAATTTTTGAAAAATCACTTTTGTGCAGGGGCACTGATTTTTGGCACCCCTGCACTTTCAACACTTAGCCAAAAATTGGTTGTGATCAGGAGTGCACTTTTTGGGTGCAACTGCATATTTCACAATTTAACTAAGTATGAACAATGAGACTTCGTGAAGGAGCTCGTTTCGAAGGTCTACACGAGGAAAACATAGGGGGATCCTCAAAATAATTGTTTAAGGCTTTGGAATGCATTTTGAGGTGGCTTGAAAATCACCTCATTTTGTGTGCTTGAATTTCACGAACCTAGGAAACAGACAAGTTTCATAGGGGGGTTATCTATGGAATGAGCACTGCTAGATTCCACGATAACAGATACATAAGATTTTGTGCTAATTTTGGCTCCTTCCCTTATCCATCCATTTTACTCTCATTTGCACACACTTAAGTATATATGACCTTATCTTTACCTTATTTACACTAATTCAAACACATTAATCATGTTTATTGTTCCACATTTCCAACTATCCACTCTTGATCATGAGATGTACCATTCTCCACCTTGGGCCATTTCTACAATGCAGAGGAGTGATCTTGCACTATATGTGTTTGGCTCAAAATTTAAAATTTAAATGGTTGACTCCCACTTTTTCCTGTTAGGAATTTGGAGCTAACTTACTACATATTTTTACAATGATTAATTATTCCTTGGTATTTGATGACATTCATTTGATAATTTTAACACATCTAGAAATACATAGATAATTTTATGCATTAAAGAGAAAAATCATTCTAGGAACTCTCTACTTGGAGCACTAAATGGAACCTAATATGCAACAAATTTATTTAGGATACAAACATGCTTGATTATTGTCTATAAACATTTGATAGAATAGGGAGTTGAATAAAGAGAAAATTAATGCTTACAACTCCCAATTTCTCCAAGATATTTTAAATCCTTAAGATCTTGCTTTGTGGGATAAGTATTTGATAGGTATTTCTAACTTGTTTGTGGAGTCTCATACTGAAAATTTGGAGGACACACTTGAGGGGGTTTCTCTCCTATTTTATGACAGTTTTAGCACAACTGTTATACCATCTACTTTGTCTTTGGATATTGACATTCACGAGTCTCCTCCTTCACTTGATTTGTCATGTTTCTTGGTTGAGTTTGACCATGATTATGTTGTGAATTATTAAAGCTTGGAGATTCCTACTCAGTTTTCAAAGGCATACATCTTGAGACTTCATTCTTCCTCCTTTCAATTGGACATGGAGTGGCTTCTTCATCAATTTATGGATTTATTTCTTCCTAAGAGAAGATGTGTTGCTTGTAGACATTGGTTCATCTTTTGTTTTTAGGAAATTTTCATCAACATTGGAGCTTCTTCATTGTGGGGGGGATATCTTGTCTCTCTTTTTACCTCTTATGGGGGGGGCATTGATTGTCTATACATGATGGATGTAGTCCTTGGGGGGTATCATTGAGTCCTCCATACATCATGTTTGTTTTGATTTTCCATTCTCTATTTTGGAGAGGAGTTTTGTCCGATTGGGTTTTCTCCTTTTCTCCGTTTATGAGAGATTGTATTGCATTGACTGCATTCACATTTTCACTTGTACATGGGTACCTAACATGGCCTTGTAGTGGGGACCCATCCTTGCATATTTGCATCATTTGCATAATAATATTCTCCCTAAGTTGCACTTAAGTGGGGGTGTTGGTGTGAATAAATTCCTTGTACTTAGCTAATTCACTCACTAGGTAATCAAAGGACATATTCATATTTTAAGTTTACTTAGGATATAAGATTCTTTCTAGAAGTCTTAGTTGGCTTTTCTAGAGATTATATTACCTATCTAGTATTGTTTGTTAGTTGTCTTATGTTATAGGATTAAGACACTTGTCATAATCTTGTCTAATCCTATCTCTCTACCTTGCCTTTATAAGAAAGGCATCTCATGTACATTGTATTCAAGCATATTCAACCAATATTCAATCTTGCATTGTTGAAGAAATATTTCTTGCCATTCTCTTTCTTGTGGAAGATATGTTGGTCTAGCAACTGTTCATGGGGGTGTTGGGGAGTCACCATTAACTCCCACAAAATTGATATTTGGATATTTTTTGTCAAATTTTTCTCCAAGATCCTCTATTAAAAATACTTAATTGAATTCTCAATATCAAAAGTTATTGCCTTTGGAGTTTTGGCCTCCAACATTAAAAATGCGAGCATCTATTATTCATAATAGAATTGTAAGAGGGAGTTACACTTATTTACAAATTAATGATACATGTTATGAAACATCATGAGGCATCCTTGAATGGAGTTAATTGGTCCAAAATTGGTTGCCAATTGTGTGAATGGATAATGATGATATTATGACAACTTATGACAATTATGCTATTTCTAACCTATATACGGTTGATCCCACAATACTAGTTTACAATTTTTGGCCAAACTAGACACTTAAATATTTTTTTAACTAAATCTTCACTTTCGGGCACCTATAGTGGCTAAACCATGAGGAATTTGAAGATGATGCAAACTAGTGATTTGTGACATTTTGTCTGTAGATTCTTAATATATTTTTTTCAAAATTTTTGGAATCAGATTGCACTTCTTTTTCCATCTCCTTCGAAAACTAGTTTTTTTCAATAAACATTTTTAAGGAGTGACGCTTACCATATAACGCATAACTTTTTTTCCATGAAGGATAAAATTATATAATTTTTCAATTTATATTTTTAACTCTGATATCTAGTGCCCAATTGGTTTCATAGTGTTTTATTAAATATGTTTTTCTTAATCAAATTTTGAAGTCAAACCAATTACAATTTAGACATAGGCGGATCATATAACACACAATTTTTTTGTATGTATCAAAATTCAATATTTTTTTTTTGTTGGATCAAGGACTTTAATATATGGTGCACACATATTTTTCAAATTCTTTTTGATAATCTGCTATTTTTCCACATGTGTAGAACATAGAGCTTGATTTTTAGTGAAAAACCTATGTTTAATAAAACTAAAAAAACAAATACATAATAAAACCAAAACATATTAAAATTATATTCGTTGGATAGCTTGTTTCAAGGAATACCATCATCCAGTTGGGTATGTCAATTATCCTCCATTTTCATACTCAACCTAAGCTTTGAAGCGCAAAATTTTAGAGTTTTTTAGTGCCAGAGGGTGAGAAGGTGGGAAAAGGGGGGTTCAGGTGAACCATGGGGGCTTTGCTCAAACCCTTAGGGCTTTACTCGAACCCTAGTTCGAGTGAACCCCCTTTCAAAAAAGGTTTTCTTTATTTTTTTCGGCGAGAGTGGTGGGATCTCACATTAAATTGGTTCACTCGAACTAGGGTTCTAATGAATCCTATTTTGGTTCATTCGAACCCCAAAAATGATTTTTTTTTGCATGGGATCATTTTTTGCAACTTTTCCTTCCTCACTTGAATTGTAAACCACTTTTGTGGGTTTACCCATACCCATGTTAGGATTTGGGTGTTACATTTTTACTAGGGATTCAAATGCCATATTTTTGGTGGTTTTAGCTTATGGTTTTCTAATTACTATTTGAGGGTTTCATGTACTATGCCTCCTATTTATTGAATTCTTGAGATGAAGTCTTGATAGCTTAATTTTATACATATTGTTATGCTGAGTACCTAAATATCTTGATATCTATATGTTGGCATACTCTCTAATGAAGTTTTGAGCCTATATTTTATTATAATTTTAATGTCATAAAATTTTACCCCTTGCAATTTCACATACATTTTTGTATCCACTTTAGTGTCCACTCCCTTGGAATTTGTGTAGGCTCATTTTAGCCCCTACATCAGCCTCTTTCCCCTCTCAGGATGCTCAAGACCCCTTTTCAGTAGCTACCTTTGTGTTTCAGCTTTGCGTCAAACCTTGTGCTTTTCTTGTTCTTGTTGTTTTGTAGTGTGATTTTCCTAGACACTAGTGCACTGCACGGACATCCGCATGTCGTGCTAGTGTCCCACAACATTTCCAATGTTCAAACAGTCTTTTCTGAGTGCCTTTCCACAAGTGTCAACTACTTTTATTGGTTGTGACAACTTGGGATGCCTTGTAATGGATCGAGAATCTTCTTTTCCCTCATATTCTCTCTTTAAAAATTATCTTTTCAATCCATTTGGTCTTCTTGGGTTCTATCTTGAGCTCTCTTCTCATTTCTTGGACATTATTTCTCTCTTTTCTCACTCTCTCAAGCTTGCATAGCTCTCTACAACTTACTACAACAACACTCTCTAAAGCTCTTACAACACTCTTTGTAACTCTCTTAGCTCTTGCAACTCTATCTCTCTCCTTGGCTTCCTCAAGCCTTGTAGGTGATATCTATCTTGTGCCTTGTATCTTTGAGCATATTGGGATTTCTCACATCCCCTATCCATTGCATCTCTATTTTGTGATACGATTTCTCCTCCTTGAGAGAGGTTTTCTTTTATCACTCTTTCATTCATTTCATTTCTTCTTATTATTTCTTTCTATCTATCTGGTTGTTTGTGGAGGTGGGAACACTGAAATGGGGGTTTGACTGAGGCAAGCCCCTAAACAGCCCCAACATTTTTCTCTCGGTCTTATGTATGTAGGTGTTGAAGATATCTACTTGTTGGGGGCTTCATTACTTTGGTTGTTGTAAGCATTTTCTTTCTTCCCCTTAGCTTTATCATTTACGTTTTACTTAGCTAGTTTAGTTTACTTTATTTTAGCTTTGCTATTCCTTGTTACTTTCTTGCATTCTGAGATTTCTTAGCAGTCAGAGTAGAAGTAGTCACTCTACTATTTTATATGACATTCTTGGTTTTCACTCTATACGAGACGCCAACATGCCACATTGTCATCCATGTGTCGTGTTGATGTCCTTTGGCCAAAAGCTCGCTAGCCTTTCCAAAAAATCTATGGGACTTGCTCCTTTTGATTATGGAACTCTCACCTTTATACCCTATCACTTGAGCACTATTCCTTGAGGTAGTTTAGGGTAGTTCATTCCCTAAAAGAACCACCACTATGTTAACACTTGAAGAGCTAGTGGATACTCTCCTTTTGGAGGATATAAACCTATAAAAAAAATTAAGATATCATAAAAAATGAACTTCTTGTCTTTAAGTCTATTACTATGTAGATAGATGATAAGGATTCAAGTAACACATTTATATGTTATTTTCTATATAATTGGGACAACATAGTTATGACAATAAAAATAACCATCACTATGTTGATACTTGAAGAGGTGGTGGGTTCTCTCTTTTTATAGGAGATGAGGTAAAAAAATTCAAGACATCATAAAATTACCAAGCTAATCAAACTATTTCCTACATAACCCTATGGGAGAAAATATGCATACAATATTACATAATAACCATAATGAAAAGGTTAAAGATATACCACAATATTATAAAAGGTATACCTTAGAAAATGATCAATAAGGAAAACCTATCCTACAAAAGTATCCACACTCAATGTATTGTTCAACAAAACATTATAATACACTTATAGACTTTACAAATACATAAAATTACAAGCTCCACCATGTCCTTTGTGCATCCAAGGATCTAACCATGTATTCCATGGCATGTTTAACATATGTACTCTACAAGAGAGCTCAATATTATGGCAATCTACTCAAACAACCAACTAGCCAACAAGACAACCCCAACCATTGGACATGTGCTTTATTTTATATATTCAAGCTCACATAAAACTATTGGAAACATAAGCATGATGGTGTATGGTGTTGTCATTTATTTCAACCCATTTTAGAATTGATGGTTTATCGGTAGGTATATAGTCTGAAGAAGGTCAAGTGTTTTTTGGGAAATTGGCTAAGTCCAAGACTGAGATAGTGTATTTCAATATAATAGAGGAACAATTTTGTGGTTCACATTGTTCTACATTGCATTATGTTGTCATAAATTTTTAAGGTAATAATGGTATGTATTGAAGGAGTCCATATCCAAATTTTCAAGGTTTTATGTCTTCTGCAACAGAAGATATTAATGACAATGTATTGAACCAAGTAGAGACAAAGTTATAGTTGTAGAGTTCATGCTAGAATGCTTTGCATTCCATCATAGATGATCATTGTGTTTTGCATATTTCAAGAGGTGCTTGAAGATGTTAGATGTGTGTGCATTCCAAGTTTCAAGTGATTTTGTGATCCACATGTCAAGTTTTGGATGAATAGTTGGTTCATTCAATTGTTGCTTTACCAATTTAGTTGTGCGGTGCCAACCTAAGGGTTTTAGGGTCATGTGGGGTTGAATTGTGTATGGAATTGATTCATGGGAGTATCTATAGGTCATGCCAACTTATTTTGGTGAAGAACACACTTTGGCTATTTCCACAAGGCATGTATGTTGGAGTTTTGAGCCATGTTTTGGGGTCATACGTTTCATCCAATTAGGATGACCTAGTTGATTAGGGGCTTGGGAATCCACAAATTTAAAGACATAAAAAAGGCCTTGATAGCTAAAATATTGTAGAAGATTATGAAGAATGGGAATAACTAAATCAATACCATGACTTGGCCAAGTATATTGGTGATGAGGATGGTTAGGACCTTTTACCCTCCCATCATATCCTTCTTGGATATGCTATTTGGAATGACATTATCAAGTCTAGCCAACTATTGAGAATGGGATCAAAATGTAAGGCAGGGAATGGATAGAGATTTAGATCATAGAAAGAGATTAGATCGCCAAAATTCATCTTGAACTCTCACACCCTTGTGCTCAGCTTAAGGAGGATTTAAGTGATAATTTGGAAGTACTATAAAAATTATTAGCTACAAGATGGCTAGTCAACACATTGTCAAGTATCAATGATAATGAAGCTATCAAATAATTAATTACTAAAATAAATTCTTTCAATTTTAGAATCTTTCAAAGCGAGGATGAACTTATTTGGATTGTTGATCCTTTGGGTATCTACTCAGTCAATAGTAGCTACAATTTTCTAATCAACAATCAAAAGGCTGAGTTCAATTGAGGATTGATAAGGAACCATAACCTAATCTTGAAAATCAACATCTTTTTGTGGGAAACCTTTCAAGGGAAAATTATTACTTCAGGTAATCTAAAAAGTAGAGGATTCAATTTTTTTAGAGGATGTATCCTATGAAAACAAGAGGAAGAATCCATAATCATCTATTTACATAATTCCCTTATACAAGCCATACTAGAGAGGTTCAACATTACTTGGGTATGGAAAAAGGTCACCAAAATAATAGCCACTAGCTAGATACATCAGTGGACAATCACCTCATGCTTACAAAATCTTCCTCATGTTTTTGGGGAATGTGGAAAGAGAGGAATAGTAGGATCTTTAGAAATAAATACTGATCCCCATAAACTTGAAAAAGAAAATTTCCACTAATTAGAACATTGTAGTGAATATAGACAATGTGGATGTTAGAAAAGCTCAAATGAGAAGAATTACAACTTGGTCCCTCCCAAATCTAGGTTGGATCAAATTGAACTTTGACAAGTATTTTATAGGAAATATGGGAATGTTAGGAGGTGATGGTTTTTTGAGAAACAACAATGGGGAGCTCATTACTAATTTTGTTGAGAACCTTGGTATTTAAGCTAATAATTATGTTGAATCTAGGGTGGCCCTAGTTGGTCTTTTGATGACTAAGGATCATGATTGCAATAATATAGTGGTTGAAGGGGACTCAAAGAATATAATTGACATGTTAAAAAATAAAGAGAGTCCTCATTGATCTTATAAATACATTATCAAAAAATAAAAGGAAATTTTAAATCTTACAATAATGTGAAAATTGGACATATTTTTAGGGAAGGGAACACATTTGTGGCTAGCTAACCTAGGTGGAACCATTAATGTAATCATCTATTGGAAGATAGAGGGAACACTACCCCAACAAACCTCACATAATCTTATAAATGAATACAAAATCATTCAAATTATGTCACCTCTATTTCAAGGCTAAGTTGGGATAACATAAGGGAAATTCATATGAAGTACACTAAGAATTATGATATTGTGATGGAATAGAAATGAGAAGCTATGGATGTTAATTCCATTTTTTTGTTAATCTAATTTCTCTCCACACTCCAACATCATGGACCCCATTTTTCTCCTCAATCTAAGTTGAATTTTCTTTTTATAGCCTCTTAAAAAATGGGAACCACAAAATTGTGGGGGATACCTTTTAAGGGTGGAATGAGATTCATGTGACAAGTATCATAGTAATGCTATTATGTAGAAAAAATTAAGAGACAATATCACCATCTATTTGGAGGTTATTAATGGTTATGACGATGCTTTATCACATAAATTTCTTAATATATACAAAATTATCATAATCTACATTTGAGGAGCCATCTTGTTTAAAGTGTTTGATGAAATCATAGCCTTGGCCATGGGCCCAATAATGAAGGGGACCAAGCTCCTAAAAACCATCAAGAGATGAGGCCATTAATTCATGAATAAATTTATTTAAAAATTGGAGAAAATATCTAGATACCATAATGAGTTCAACCAAGAGAACCTTCTAGAGTTATGGAAAGGCATTGCCAAGATGCTCATAAGATATTTCACTGTTGAAAACTGTTCTCACGTGGGACCCTCAACCCTTGTCAGTACCCCTTAAACCTCTCTGATGTCACCCTCACTAACATCTTAGTCTTTTGGTGTAGTGGTAGCCAATTTGTGTTAACAATATTGGTGACTCTACTAGGGAGGGTTTGACTCCCACTCTTGACACTCTTTCTATCTCACAGTCAACTGTGTCTATCAACCTCTCAATTGAGGGGTAAACTGCTGTCACATGGGACCCTCAACCCTCATCGATACCCCTTAAACCTCTCTGATGTTGCTGACAACTTAGGCTTTTGCTGCTGATGTTGCCGACAACTTAGGTTTTTGGTGTAGTGGTAGTTGGTCTTTGTTAATAAGACCATATCCCTAGAAAGTGGTAATGAGTCAAACTTTTCTAGTGAGATGGTTGGAAGGTAATTATACATAGCCTCCATCTTCATCTTCATCTTCACATCACTGATCTGAAAAAGTGCATGACTAAAAGTTTTAGTGTCACTTAACCAAATGGAATTGTCATAGTTGGTTCCCTCTATTGTTCTAGCAATGGATTCTCTTTCCTTCTTGGCCTTGAGGTAACACTCGCTTTTGATTACTGGCTTTTGAGCTGTTAATCTGAGACACACCATCTTGGCACAATAACTCACAACATTAGATAATGTTGGATAGAAAGAATGATGAGCTCATAGGTTCCAGAGCTAAACTTGGTAGCTCTGATACCACATGTAACATACCAACCCTTAATGAAGTAAAAATGTCTAAGTTTTCACCTTTCGAGTAAAATAACTAACAAGCCATTGCAATAATTTCTTTTCTTTTCTTTATTGATAATTTTAAAATGAGATGTATAACACAATACAATATGAATTCCATTTCATTCCATAAAATACATCAATGCAAGAAAGCATACATTTTCATACATAGCTCAATGAGCTTTAGAACAAAGAGTTGTAAGACGGTCCGTGATCCTTCCTTTCAAATCTTAGTTCTTCTATCGCCTATTGTGGAGGAGAAGCATAACTCAAGCACTTTTTTGCCAACCACAGACTCATAATGCAGTCCCCCACACATATATCATTTGATAAATGGCCCTCCCCTTCGACAAAGAGATTGGTAGAGTTTCTGATAATGACAACCAACTAAGCATAGTGTTGTATCAAACATAACTAGAACCTTGTAATCCCACAATATAGAACTAGAATGTAATATTGGATCATGATGAACTGACAATGTAGTCTCAGTAGTCACATAGTCTAGAGTTGAGTCTCAGACATTCATACTACTTTGTCCAAAGTGTTCTCATTCAATGCTTTGAATGAAGTCATCTATCACTTACACTACTCAGGGCTGATTTGACTTAAGGCTATCTTAAGCTACATATAGCTATTTCCTTAAATGGATAGTCCATCACCCCATAGATAACCTATCACCATATTAATCTACATACTTGGAATAACCCTACTTACAAGTACACAAACTCCCGCCCATGCTAGATTATCTATCCTAGGAGTAAACACAAGCTTTCCTAGTTAAATCAATAACTTATCTAAGTGTACCATATGTGCCTTTCATCTTCAATCAAGCCTAGTATATAATACCTATGATAAACACCTATCTCCTACTATGGAGTACTTAAAAACACATTATGAAAATAACATAAAAACTTCAATTTCCTTTTCAAAACACCCTAATTTCTCTAATGCATTTACTGGGAAAAACATATCAACCATGCATGCAAATCACATCATTTGAAAGTAAAATAACAAAGAAGAATAGATCCCCATGCCTGTTATTGCTTATCCAATCAAATGGTAGCAATGCATCCCTTTCCAACAACAGTAAGCTTGATAAACAACTTCTCAAGAATGTCACAAGTAAACTCTATCTCTCTAGTTGATAGCTTACTCCTCTCAAAGAAATATCTTCCTCACAACTAAATTTAAAACTTACTCCCTTTCTCTCTCTCAATGTAAATAGAGTATGGTTGGATATAATGCAGAAATAGGAATTGCGAAAGATGTATAATCTTGTGGAAGAATGCATCCCTTCCAAATGAAATGGTTCAACTATTTATAGAGCAACTTGGTAACCTCATAGCCTACAGTTTAGGCATGTTAATGGAAAAAAAGCTCCATGTAGAGAAATACATGAAACACAATAGAAATGTGGCAATTTCCTAGCTTAATACTCAACATAATCACCTACAGGTCGACTTGCTTATTGACAACAATCTAAAGATTTATTCAAATATGCATATGCTTAATTCGAATTGCCTCATGAAAGAGACATCTACAACAACTAGGATTCAAAGGTGGCGCCAATTCCATTTTCTCACCTTCTTGTTTGATGTAGTTTCACTGCTAATTGAAACAATCAACTACCATCTCTCAACAACAAACATCCATTGATCTGTTTAGAGGATGAATCAAACAAAGCATTAAAAATGTTTTGAAAAAGTCAAGGTTATTCTTATCCAAGGTGTCGACCTAGTCCAAGCTTAATATTGGCAACAATATCAAACACAATACAATGTCTTGTATTGTGTGTCATACTAAGTGATAATCCGTTTCACATAACAGTCATAAGCTATTCTATCGACCTCTTAAAACATAGTCTATAATGACTATAATTGACCTCCCATATCATAGTCTTTATTATTATAAACAACATTTATAAATCGACTTCTATCAAAGTAAGTGATAGTCGATTTCTATCAACACATATAATATGTTAAATATATGTTATTAGATATACATAATATATTTAAATACCATCATGTATATATATAACCGTAACTAATATATATTTACATATATATATATATGTACATGTAGGTATATCTATATTGATGCATCTGTATAAGCGTATCCATCCACCAACGAACGCGTATATCGATATACATATACATATGGATACGTGTATATATTATACATATATATGTCTGCATCCGATTCACATATAGCCTTTCACAATTACCATCATATTGATAAGTGTTTATGTGTGGTACATCTATACATGTGCATATACATGTCGTTAGATCCCATTGACATGCATGTGCATATATATACACATACTTCCACATACATCCCACTTGTCAATATAATCGTAATAGTATAAGAAGGATCTCAAAACCTCAATAGATAAAAATCACCCAAAAATGCATGCAGTAGTAAACAAGACTCTCAAATGTAGATATATCAGCTAAGGATTACTTTCCATCTAACAACAAATTGACTCAACTCAATAATTCTAATGTGGTGTGTGTATATGCTTAGATAGTTCACTTTTACCAGTTACCCGACCAAGATCTTCTCCTAAGTGATACTTCCCCTCCACCTAGACGAATGGAGCACATACCTGCATCCACTAACACATGCACACGACAGTCAATTTTCACAACATATGCAGTATACATAAACATCTCTTAAGTTAGAATAATAATTCAATAACCATCCATTCACATATATGCAGTATTTCTCCATGAAATGACATCAACTGAGATAACATCAAATGAAATAACATCAAATGAGATAACATTCACATTGATAACAAGGTACAAGCATAATTTATTCATCTCCAAAATTCATATTGCATTCATTTTACCCTATGTAGTAATAGTAAATAGTAACTTCACAATTGGGGTGTAACAAAAATAGTTGCATAACATTCACTTCGCTCCTTGCCATGTAATAGTTATAGAATCATAGCAACCTCACTATTACATGTTTTACATTCATTGCAAATCATTCTCTTTATCGCAAGGAGCTCATTCTCATCACCCATCTTGGGTCATCCTTGTCATGCACTTAGTGGGGGCAAGGGGTTAGATAACCTATCTTAGTTTTGACACTTGATGTTGTCCCTTTGGCTAGTTGTCTTCCTTCCGCATATATCAATCAAGTTTGGGATGCAGACGACCTACTATAGGTTGACTCACATGTGCCTTACTAGTCTTTTGCATTGTTTTCTTTTTCATGTTTCTTTATGTGATTGCATGCACATAATGTGATCCCTTGTACTATTCTATTTTATGTATCTCTCTCTTTTTGTGCATTCCTCTATTTTTATCTATATTCTTCTACATGTCATAAAAAAATTTATCCTCTTTGTTTGTCTTGTGTTTCCCTTTTGGGGATGACACAAGGTGTTGAGACATTTAGGTCTCTTCCATGTCAACTTGAAATTATTTTTCTTTGTTTTTGCTCCCTATGTGCCATTTTTCTAGTTATATAAGTATTTGGGCAATGATGACATTTCTGAGCTCTATAACAACATTGTAGCAAAGACATACTGACCCCAGATCCTTAGATCCCTTATGTATTTTTGGGGGCAACCCCTCCATCCTTTTTTGTGACAAATTTATTTTAGAAACATATATGACTTGGCCCAGGGTTTTCTGAGGAAGCTCTCATGTCTTAGGAGTAAACATTGGCTACTTTAAAGAAATTGATCCACAACAATGGTGTTAGCAACCACTTTAAAGTGGGGGCATACATCGATAATATATTTTGACATTTTTCATGTTTCATGGTGTGATTTTAATTTTTATTGTGATGCGTCCTTTTCTTGGTGGTGTCATTGGGTTTGATGTCCTCCAAGAGTACAATATTTCTTAGCGTACGACTTTCCTCTTAGTGGTGATGTGGTGCATTGCATTCCCTAAGTTGTGAAACTTTTACTCTTGATTTGTCCTCTCTTAGAGACATTAGGCATGATGATCCCTAAGAAGAAGACCTTACATGAATGACGCAAGATCCCCTTGAACAAAAACCTATATATAATGTTCATAAGTGTTTGGCATAATGCAACTTTCTAACCTTGTGAAGCTCGAATGCATCCCTAATACAGGCCACCAAGCATAACACACCTTGCTTTCCTGTGGAGCCTTCCCTATGTTCATAGGTGTTTGGAATAACACAACTTGTTAAGCCCTATGGAGATCGAGACCCTAAATTCAAGGCCACCTAGCATAACAAACCTTGCTTACCTGTGGAGCCTTGCCTAGCATTGTGGTGCCTTATTGAAGTTGTCAGGAGGATAGCTTTGATATGGTATGGGAGCCTAATATGATTCTCTCATTTTTCACCCTATTGGAAGACTCACCTAGTGGACAACCTAAAGTTTTGCTACCTTGGAGTGAGCACAAACCAATAGCTTACATGTGTTCCACATCACGTTGGATTGTCTAGGCTTGATCTTCTTGCTCTTTGATGTTGCATGATTGTGTATCTTTGTCACTGTTGCATACATAAGTGTCTTGAATGTCTACTTTCGTGTGAGTTTGACATGGGGTCATACTCTCACTAAAGTGGGGGCCAAATGTAGTGTTGAAAAAAGTATCCCTTTTTCCACACTTAATTTGGGAATAATTATTAATAAAATGAGCTTAATGACACTTTGATTTAGTGTTGTAATATGTTTTTCATATTCACATTAAATTTAGGCCCCTTTTAAATAAAATGGACTTAATTGTGCCTTGTTTTTAAAGTTTTAAAGTGTACCTTTACACTTCCACATTAATCTAGGGATTTATTAATTAATTCAGGTCAATTTTCCTTAGTTGGCCCCTTTAATTCAAATCCAAGCCTAATTAAATGCAAATTCTAAGGGATAAAACTTAACATTCATAAATGCCATTTCACAACACTTAATTTTGGAAGATGTGTGTCCTAGGTAGGTGACCTAGGACCCATTCGCCACATGGAAAATGGGTCCTCACTTAGTCATAGGGCCCTATTTTTACATGGCATTTCACCTTGTCCGATGCGTGTCCTAGGTAAGTGGCCTAGGACCCATTCGCCCTATGGAAAATGGGTCCTCACTTAGATCTAGGTCACCTCTTTTGGATATGTTTTTGGTGATATTTTAATGATTTGAAATCCATAATTCAATGTCGGCTTGTGATATTTGAATTTCAGGAATTAATGTTAATATATGTATAAATACAAGGTTATTTCACATAGTTTCATCTAAGCTTTCAAGTGTTCAAGTCCTAATAGAAAGTTTATGAGATCAAGAGCATTCAAGAACATTCCTAAGGTATTTAAGGTCAGATTTGAAGAAGATTATTGCAGCAATCAAGATTCCATTTTCATGTCAAAGATGTATTGCAGCATGCATGTTGTTTGAGCTAATGTGGTGATGTAGCATTCAAGATCAATTCAAGCATACATCAAAAGCATTGTTTCACATCAAAGTTCAAGATCAAGATCTACATTCATTGAGGCCACTTCATGCTAGTTTGCAAATTTATCCAAGATTTCAAATAAGGTGTAGTGAGTTGTGACATTGCATTTGTTCATTCATCATTCCTTTCATGATTTCATTCATTTCAAGGTTTAATTACCAAAACAGGGTTTGACCAAGGCAAACCCCTATTCCCTAAAAATCAACATTTTTATCTCTTTGATGTGTGATTATAGGTTTTAGGTTGAAGATCATTTAGAGAGAAAAATTGAAGAAAGTTACAAATTTGTCAAAGATGCAAGGAAAGTTGTCAAATCACGAAAATTGAGCTACAGGTTTTATTTTCGGCTTTCCGACAATGACCAACTAGAATCTGGGAGTGCCAAATAAGAAGAATAGAACCTAGAAAGTGATTTTCCAGAGCCCTAGCCATGACCCATTCACCATAGGGTGAATGAGTCCTCAGTGAGGTTTGAAATTACAACTTTGGTGACAGGTACACAACATTTGACCCTTTCCAGATCTACCTTTTGACTGGTAGTTGGGTTATATTTAATTTATGTTACTCATTTGCATATTATAGCTTGCATATTGAGTGCAATTAGGATAAATAGGTGCATCATACTCAATCCAGTTTTCACCCCCCACACCCATTTTTCTTCATTTCAAAACCAAAAGCCCCTTAGCACTCTAAGGTTCTTATGCAAGACAAACCTATTAAAACCCATGTGGTTAAGGTTCTTATGCCCTTTTCCAGACCCCCTAAGGTTGATGCCATGAATCCCCTTGTCCCCACTCCCCTGTAAAATTGTGATAGATAATTCATTTTGGGTTGATCACACAATATTGGGTTACACTTTTTGGCCAAACTTGACATTAAACTAATTTTTTAAACTAAATCTTCACTTTCAGACACACAGCTACTAAACCAAGAGGAATTTGAAGATGATGCAAAGAAGTGGTTTCTAACATTTTGTTTGTAGATTCTAAATATATATTGTTTAAAACTTTTGGAATCAAATTGCATTTCTTTTTCCATCTCCTTCGAAAACTAGTTTTTAACAGTAAACACCACTTTTAAAGAGTGACATGTATTTGCTAACACAATTTTTTTTTCTATGAAGGATAAAATTCTTTTTTTTTTTTTAATTTAGATTTGTAACTACAATATCTAGTGCATGCATTTGGTTTCATAATGTTTTATTGAATATTTTTTCTTAATTAAGTTTTGAAGTCAAACCAATTACAATTTAGACATACGCTTACTTGCTAACACAAATTTTTTGTATGTATTGAAATTCAATTTTTTTTGTTGGATCAAGGATATGAATAACTAGTGCATAGATATTTTCAGATTTTTTTTGATAATATACTATTTTTCCACATGTGCAGAACAAAGAGTTTGATTTTCAGTGAAAAACATATGTTGAATTAAACTAAAAAAAATACATTTAATAAAACCAAAACATATTAAAAGTATACTTGATGGATAGGTCATTTCGAGGACTACCATCATCCAATTGGGTTTGTGAAGTTATCTCAATTTTCATCCTCAACCTAAGCCTAGAAACACAAAATTCTGCAAAAAATTGTTAAAGGAGGGGGAGAAGGGAAAAAAAGGGAGGTTTTAGCGAACTCCCCTTTAAATGACATTAAAAATGAAAAAACCATTAAAGGGGGGTTTCTAGAACCCCCCTGTTCTAGTGGACCTCCCTTTCTAGCAACTAGCGATCCCCCCCTTCTAGCGAACCCCCCTAAAGTTTTTTCCCACCCAAAATTCATTTTCCCTTCCTCAATGTAATTGACTACTGATGATTCCCCTAAAACTCATCATGTACTCAACCCTAGAACCTTTAGAAAACTCTATGTTACCAAGCACCAAGTATGCAAACCTAAAAAAGACCGAGGTGGTTGAGAGGAATATTCCTTAGAATAGTCCTTTGTGAGGATAAATAGAAGAATTAGTTAATTAAAAGAAATGAATTTCATGTGCAACCTGGTTAGTTGACCATGGGTTGATTTAACTCTTAAGGAGTTAAAAGTTGGAGGAATTATTAATGATGATTAGAAATGTGATTTATGATTAATTAATTCAAAATTAATTAATTGGAATAGATTAGGAGATTGTGACATTTGATTTGATTGATTTAATCAAATGAGAAGACTTAGGGGGATTTAATTTTAAATGATTTGATTTAATTAAATGTGATGAAAATTAGTTAGAAGAAGGGTGAATTAATCAATAAATTTAATTATTTGATTAATAGTTGAATTTATAGAATTTAACTAAATAATGTTGATTATTTAATTAATTGATGAATTTGAAGTGATTTAGGAAGAAACAGTGTTAATTTATCATAATTAGATGCACAGTATTAAAATTAGGACTTTTTCGATGTCTACATTTTTCTCCTCTTTGAAACGAGGTACCTACTGTGTCAGTTCAAAGAATAACACTACCAAGGTTAAGATTCAAAAATTTCCTAATTTTTAGGATGCCCCACTACTGCCCAAGTGGAAGAAATTGTGCTGCTACACTGCCCCCTCAAGAGATTAAGTAAAATTTTTGATTTTAGGGTCAATCTCGTGACAAAGATTTAAGATTAGTTTAGCTAAAAAGGGACTAGAAAGCTTAGATGTTTGATGTAGACAGATTTGATGATGTATAGATAGTCATCGGCCATGGGTAGCCTCATGTATATTTCTATTTAAAACTTGGATAGAATTGTTAGTAAAGATAGAAGAATAAGAAGAATAAGATGGAGTAACCCTTGATTTTGAGATTGATGCAGAAGTCTAACAAGTCTATGAGTCATCGAGACTTTATTAGATATGGTGATGAGTGATGATGATTTTCCTATCCAAGGATTGAGACACAAACGACACAACTTTCCATATGTTTGATAAAAGACATAGATATGATGCATCAAGGTATGGACAACTAGGATGGCATTGTATCTAGTGTGATAGAATTTGACTCGACAAATAGTTAGGAGTATTCTTGCTCACACCTAACATACAAAAACCTTGCTAGGATGTATTTTAGAAGCTTCAAACATCTTGGACCAAAATATTGAAAGGCATAACCTATCAATGAAATAGTCAACAAGCTATCCAAAACACCTTCCATATACACCTAAGAAATTAAGTATTCTCCAAGTTATATTACAAGAGCATCCAACAAGAACAACAAACAAAATATAATGATCAATTCCCCATTCCTATCTCTCTAAATCATTTTGATAAACATCATCGAGAGGTCATTGGATGAGTGCAATAAGATAAATCAAAGAAAAGATCAAGTGAAAAAATAAGCCAATTTTCTTGATACCTCTAGCCGAAGGGATGTTTTTTGCTTAAGATAAGTATCCAAAGTGATTTGCAAAAGATAATGCCCATTGTAGGAAGGATGCATCCTACAACATGTTAGTGGATGGTGGCAAGTTGATAGGTTGTTTGAAAAGGCTGCTGATATAAGGTTCGATTGACATGTTTGAGAATGATCAAGAGTTTGATTTTGCATTTAAAAGTTTGTTGTTTGATTTTGATTTTGTGTTGAAAGTTTGTTTTTGTTGATTGTTGTGGTTGTTTCTATTTGTGTTACCAAAGGGTGAGGGTGACAATTGTTTTATTATGGATGATTGATTATCGTGGGTGAAGCAAAATGAGACGGATGAATTTTTTCAAATATTTGGATGTTTTTTATGTTTTTGAAATGTTATGAGGCTGTTTTTTGGATTTTCAGGCTATTTAAATGTTTTTGTGTTTTTGTGTCTCGGGGGTTGATCGAAGATTATCCTTGCCTACGTTTAAGCTTAGAGATGACGTAGTTCAGATAACCATGTTTTTGAATTTTTTTGAATTTTTGACTTGTTTTGGGATTTTGATATGATTTGAATGTTTTTGGATTTTTTAATGACTTTGATGGTTTGGATATGGATATGTGTGATGATATCAATGATCTATTTGGAATCTTGTTGAAAACCAAGCTAGGGTTGATTGATCAGATTGATGGATTGATGATGATAACATTGTTGAGGATACACAACAATGCAAGGATGGTGTTAAGTGACACGAGGATTGGGAAGGATATCTTGAGATGATGATGGATTGATTGGATTTGATTGATGATAACATTGTTGAGGATACACAACAATGCAAGGATGGTGTTAAGAAACACGAGGATTGGGAAGGATATCCTGAGACAATGATGAATTGATTGGATTTGATTGAACAAGATCTTGAAGCTCAGTTTGGAACAAAATTTGTGGAAGTGCAAATTAGATGTGACTGGTATTGATTGTTTGATGAAAGATAAAGATTGATAAGGAACATCTTCTTGTCAAAATATGTCATGGGTTTGTGATTTGGATTTTGGTTCATAAATGCTTTGACCAATTTTATTTTACATTTTGCCAATGTTTGGATCACCACATAAGTTGGAAGATATAGATCAAGATTTATTCCTGAAGCAAGATGTAAATATCTGCCCCCAGTGTCTAGCAATGTATGGAATGCCATGGGTGGATGCTTGGATAGATGTATGAATGGATGGATATGGTAAGCACACAAAGGATGACAAGGATTATCTTGTGATAAGATAAGTTGTTCGAATAGAGAATGATCATTTGGATAATGCTTCATGGCTCAGATAATGTTGGATAGGATAGGATCAATGAAAATGACTTATGTCAAGATGTTTACCATAAGCAAGTGTAAAGTGTGCACCAAAATTTTTCAAGATCAAGATAATTTGGAAGATGGATGTAGATGGATGAAAAATGGATTGGATAAATGGTTTATGGATTAATGGATTTATTATGGATGAGATGGATGGAATGTTGGAGTTTATTATGGATGAGATGAGATGCTACTATTTGAATTAGCACACATAAATGCTCGATTCTACATATGATGCCTATTTGCTAGGTTTTCATCATGGTACCTTTCCAAAGTGCCACCATAATGGTTCTCACTAGAGGACAATTTTTCATCTTTTCTATTTTCTTGATTTTTTTTGTTTTTTATTGTGAGATATTTTAAGCTCATGCTGAACAACCTGGTGGTGTCGATGTAGATGCTTTTGTCATAATGGACCATCGATATCCTACTTGAAGAAGATGCTTTTCCAAGATACATGCACTTGAATACAACTTTTGAGATTCTTGATCTACCTTGTTAATACCGGAGTTAACTTTATCTTTTGCACATATCACAATAGAATGCCTTCTGAATCCTTATGATGAAGGGTGGCTACCAATACATGGTCAATGTGAGAATTGGATATCATGCATGGAGGATTAGATGGTGGAGTGTGTTTAAATATAGGAGATGGATTGGTTGACAACTTGGAACCCTTAACTCTCCAAACTTGGGAAGATGAGCATTAATGGGTGGATATGGAAGTGTGCATGGAATTAGGACCAACTGCTTAATATACTTTGTACGTCACTTGGAACTGCTTTTTCTTTTGTGGATGTCTTTGATGGATACATTTCCCTTTTTTATTTTTCCCCATAGTTTCTTTGACCGGTGGAGTTTGATAGGGATGATCTATCTTTGTATTTTTTGTTATCCATGAGTATTTGATTTTTCCATTATGCTTCTTAGCTTCTTTTTATTTGATAACATTCTTTGTGCTTTGATTCAAATATTTCTTTTGATGTTGGTCCCAATTTGTGGATGGGGTGAGGGGTGGATGAGGATTCGTGACATGGTTAGTTGTAGTTTTGGCATTGGTTTCATCATAAGGATTCTTTGTGCTCCCTATGTTGACGTTTGCTTGAGATAAAATTTCCACTAGTACTATGGAAGTAGTACTTTCATGTACTTTGATTCTGCCTATTTTGAGATGTCTTGTTTAGCAAGCATTCTTTGATAATTGACCACTGTAGATGATGTTATTTCAATTTGCTACTCTGCTGACTCCAAAATATTATGTTCTATCTGACTTGTTTCCTTGAGTGGATTTAATGCTAGATATCTTCAGACATGATGTCCTTAATATGAATTTGGGATATATTTGATCCTAATGTTGACAACTCAGCCTAACGGTAGGAATCAATAACCTCTTGTTCTTTTGTAATAATGTCAAGAGTAAAGGAATCTTGTTCTAAATGAAGATCATCTACGTGTCCATCCAAAGAAAACATCTCATGGGTAGATGGAGGAGTATGTGTTATATGTATATGATCATCATTTGTGAAATCTTGTATAGATTGGAGAGTGTCCATTAGATCTTTGTAGTATCTTGGAGATACAAATTCTTGATCTTGAATGATTTCAGAATTGCTTTGACATGCTTTGGATCAAGTTCTTGACATGGGTCAATTTCAAATGATAAATTGCTTACAAAGGGTTCTTGGATATTTTCATTAGGCATGTGAAGTGGATCAATATCCTCTTGAGCTTTGAGTGGGTTTGGATCAACTGTGGAGTTGAGGATTCCTTTAATATTTGCCACCATGAGGTCAAAGGATGCCAATATATCTTGGAAAGGACCATTGCTAGACTTTGGTGAAAGATATTGATCATGCTTCAGAATAAATTCTTGAGATATGTCATCTAAATCATTAGATGATGTCTAGAGGTATTGTCAACATGATCATTGGTGGATGGATCTTGGATTATGTCAATAGGATCAAATAATTCTAACACTCCTCGAAATAGTTCATTGTTGGATATTATTGGTGAATTTTGATCATGATTGAAAACTGATTCTTAATGCATGTTGATTTGATCATTGGATGGGGTAGAAACATCTTCAAGGTGCTCATTGATGGATAGATCTTGATCATTGTCCTCAATAGTTTTTTTTTTTTATCAATAAGGTTTTGGATGAGATTTGTGAGTTGAATATAATTTGATGTTTTATGAATATTTTCTCTATGATACTAACAATAAGCTTTACCCCTATTCTGAGGGAAGCTTATGACAAAGCTAAAAGCACTTACTTTTGGAAGAGTGATGAGTTATGCATTAACTAGCTTGTGTAATGTAGATTCAATTGGCTCTCCCAAAGGAGTGTATTCAGGTTTATGATCTTGTGAGATTTGTACTTGTTGAGATTGAGCTTGTGGTGATTGATTTTGAAGATGCAGTGATTGGGCTCATTGTTGATATTGTTGATGTTGATATCCAACCTCTTAAAATTGGGGATTTTCTTCTTGACAAGGTTGTGGAGACAACCCAATGTTTTGATGACATGGTTTAACCCAAGGGGGAGTGTGTAGATTTTGGGGTGGAGATGTCTCTTGGTGATATGAATCAATAAATTTTCTAAGTATAACAATTTGATTTCACAAAATTTGTTCTTGATTTTGATCTTGATACCCTTGATATAGTTGATTTGGTTGTTGGTCAAGCATATTTGGACTATACACTTGTGGTATTGGTATGGGATCATGCACAAATTGATTTTGGACAATGTTCTAATTTGGGATGATGTTTAGATTTTGCATTATAGGTTGACATGGAACATTGTTGTGGTTGGGAAACATATCGATTTGATTTGGGTAACTTTTATTTTGCATGAGGTTGCCTTGAGTTGGATCAATACATTGAGTTGTTAATATAATGCTTGGATTTTAAACAACATTTTTTTGATTTGCAAACATATCTCTCCCATAGTTCATCAAGTGTGTATTTGATACATTCATGTTTAATAAGTTTGCACTTGGTATATTCACATTTGGCATGTATGGATTGGATGGGATAATGTTTTTTTCTTGAAGACTCATGTATTGATCGTTTGGTTGATAGATTTGTAAGTTTTGACTTTGATTTAAATCTACCATAGGGAAATGTGTTCAAAAATTTAGATTGGGCATAGTCACATTTGTTGTACCATTGAGGTTTGTAGGAGATATTGATCCCATGTATGGATTGTATAAAAGTGAGTTTTGATAATCAATTAGAATTGTAAGGCTTTGATAATTTGGTTGATTTAGATTACTCATGATGTATGAATCAAGTTTATATTCCATGTTCTTCTTGTGTTTTGACCTTGATGATCTCTAAGGATTTTATGACCAATTATGATATGAAAGATGAAAGGGTGAGTGATATGGGTGTTTGAACTTTTGAGGACTTTGGATCAATGTTAGACTTTAGGATTTGATTTTGATTGGTTTGATTTGGATAATGAACTTGTAGATCCCAAGATGTTGGATGTGACCTTAGGATGAACTTGTTCAAAGGGGTGCTAATTTAACTAGAGGTATGAGAAAGGATGCATTCTCACACTCCTAACTAAATTAGGTGATTTGATATGTTTGGTGATTTACCCTAGTCTAGTGTAACGCCCCGCCGTGTGAACCCCAAAGGACAATTGCAACATCAATTACCGCACAATTTTTTTAAAAAAGTGAACATAACATACATGAAATACACATTAAGTTATGACATGAGATTCATTTAAATAAATTCACTAACACTTACATCCCTTGGGGTACACGAGGAGACATGATGAAACTTAAATACATACATGAAAAATCATTAATAAGAAACCATCCACATATGTATATACAACATATACATGATTAACTTAAAACCCATAATGATAAACTCTCTATCATCATATAAACTCAAGGGACATATTTCCACAGATACAACATATTGAATAACAACTGCCATGGATCAAGAGCTGCACAAGGTTTATCATTACATTTCATTACAATGTTCAAGAGTAACAATGATACAATAGTGTTCCCCAACATGAATGGGAATCCATATAACAAGATAGAATGACACAATTGAGTAGTAGAATATAAAATATCATAACCAGCTCCAAGATGGATACAACTTTGGAGTCGCCACAACTGGCACCAATCCACACCTCTCGATCCTCGACTGGGGACCCAATGGGGTGCTTAGCATGTTCCACCTGACCACGTGGGTCTGAAGACCCACCCCACCATGCTAAGGACCTGACAAGAAAGAGACCTCAACCAAGAACATCCAAACAGGGAACCACAAGACTCAACATCATACAAAAGTAACATGAAACCCAAGGATAGTCACAACATTAATAAACCATGACTAGAAAACATGACATCCAAACATGACAATAAATCACTTCATAACAGTGATAAACCACTTCAAAAACATAGTAACAATAAATCAAATATCATAACATCAATAAATCTCTATAACAACAATAAACCATTTTTGAAGCATAACAATAGATCGCCAAAACATATCAATAGACCACTTCCAAAGGTAAGCAATAAAAATTACTCAAGGGGAATGCTAGAGGAGAGTGTCATCGCATGGCCTTACATGGATTATCCAGACAACCTATCACAATGTGCCGCCTCCATCTATGGTTATCCTGAATGCCTATCTCAAGGCGCCACTCCATAGGGTTACTCATGCGAAACCATTAACCTCTCATGAAGATGAGGCAACAACCTTGCCAACCATGGCCTTCTCGACCCACCTTTAGGCTATGAAAGCCTTAACAAGTGGACGGGGCATCCATAATTATCTTATTAATGTTTAAGTACACACCCCCTAATTAATTATTTAGGTTATCACTTATTACTCTAACTCTAATGTGGGTTACCCTAACAGTCCCTTTGTGTGCCGACCCCCACGTAGAGCTACTCTCCCTAGAAACCTAAAACGTAAAATCCAAAATCCAAGGGTTGTACCAACAAAGAAACATAATATCTAATCTCAACTGAAATACATGTGAGGCATTACCCATCCCACAAAAATCACAATACAGAATTCCCATTTACATGGTACAACCCTTCCAAAACAATGATGCCAAACCACTTGCCACAATAAGAGCAAATAAAAGATAAAACATCAACTAACACTTGTCTCAAGCCTTTGGAAGACCAAGGAGAACAACTACCCAAAAGGGAAGGTAAAAGAAGCAATATGATTCCAGCATGAAAACCTTAACATTTGAAGATCTCTTCAACCAAAATGACTCAAACGGAAACAAAATAATAAGGAACCATCATCATCCTTTATTTATCCATCATGATCTTAATGACTAAAATCACCTCTAAATCCAAACAACTCAAGAGGGAAAACACAACGAAATAAAAAAAACCTCCAAATACACAAGTATACTAATGAATAGACCCTAACGAATAATAATCAATCAAAAAATTTGTTTACACATCCCTTTTAAATCTTAAACTAATTATAGAACTAAATATGTAAATATCAACAAAACCTATAAAACACATCCCAATTGATCAAATTATGATTGTAGCCTTAATATATTTCTAATTCAATAGACTATAGTGAAAGAATTCCATTAAATCAGATAAATATAAGGAACCAATAATAATAAATCATAATCAAGAATCCATCTATACATGTTGTACATGTTATAATATTTTAACCGTTCAACATTCAATTGTTAGTCACTGGTTTGCATCTATACTTTTAAATATATCATTCATTACAATAACAAAATAAAGAAATACTTATTTCTTAACTAAAGCCATTATTTTTATTAAGCATAATTATTGAACTCCATTCAAGTAGGCAAACCATAGACATAGTAATTCAAACGAAAAGTATTTACAAAAACAATCAACATTGATTAACTAACCCAGAGAAAATCTAGAACAAAACTCTTAATTGTCTAATTACATATACAAATAATTCATTTAAATAAATAATAAAGTTTTAAATATTCTAATGTAGGTACATACTTGGATTTACATATTATTTCTTGAAGTACCCCTCCAATTAAAATTTTAGTTTATGTAGTGCTCTTTTCTCTTACCCTTGATATCATAAATTATAGTATATAAGAATGTATAAAATTCCATAAGAAAAAATAGAAATAACTTATTAAATATCTCCATGACCCTTGATATCTCTTTCAGATGCCATGAAAACACATATAAATCTAATCTTAACATATGTATATAGTTTGAAACAGATTGGATTACCCAACACATACCCAATAACTGTGTTGTTCAGGAGACCATATCGGTGATGCTAAAAGAGTCAAATAGCAAATCAAAAGAAGGATAACGATAAGAAGCATTGGCATACCTAGCAGAATACTTTCAAGACAAAAGCATGGGAAAACTGCAAGAAGATTGGCCAAACAATCCAGAATAAACTCATCCACAGACTATCGAATTCTATGCATTCAGATTATCAAATGCTACCGACAGAAAATGAAACCCTTCGTTCTCAAGGGAAAATAGTGGTATGATTCAAATAGTGAGGAGATTGATGAAGGCTCGAGAATACTAAGAGATACCCTAATGTAGTTGAATTTAATGCCATAAAATGGTGCATTATCCGAAAGATTGAAAGCCTCAAAGAAATGATATCACATGCAAGGAGATTCTCATACCTTTGAATCAATCACATACTAACATTGAAAGCTTTGCATAATGTAATTGCAACCTAAGGAGTAAATTGGCTATGCTAGACCCGACAAGACGTTTGAAGATGCAACCAACAATGACGAACTGTAACTAAGCTCAACACATTTATCAAGAGAGAGGTGGTAATGTTCACATAGATTTAAGGCTGAAAGAAGGTAAAATGAGTATTAAGAGTATACAAAATGGGTTTGATTCCTCTACACTCGTCTCCAAATTTGCAATGAGAGATTTTTCTAAGAGATGAGGACCATTACCATCAGTTTCAACAGGGATGATGTTCATGAAAGATATTAGAGGTGCGAAATGAAACGATTTAACAAAACGACTTGCACCATAGTGAAGAGCACTAGAACTCGTCCTAACCCTGAAAGCTTTGCTTGTGATCTAAGTGCATGTAGCTACGCAATTAGCGGATGAGACTGTGAACTCTTCACACATAAAAACGCTTAAAGCATTAGATAAAATGTTGATCATTTGATGCGCATGGCAGACCTTCCTGCCCAAGTTGGCTATCTTGGAAGCACCCTAAATCTATTTACTATGGGGACGATTATCTTGCGGCGTCGATGGATCGGAGATGAGCATAGGCTGCGTATTTCCAACAACTCTGTTCTCATTTTCCCCAGAAAGGTACAGTCATCAACGAATCTAATATTTACAAATGTACTAGCCAATATGAGAGGGGAAATCGAGTGTTCTATATGCATTACATATCAAAGTTAGGGCGCAATTCGACAACTAAAACATTTACTAGTTTATTTCATTTAAACTACTATCAAGGTATTCAGTTAGCATGGTTGATTCAGGAACAAATCAGGAATTGGATCTTCTAAAGTCGGTAAGAAAATACAACAGAAACTTATCTGGAAAATATAAAGTTTTAGCCTATGAAAGTCTCGATTCAAGCTTAGAAGGTGGAAATTACTAATTCAGTACACATGCATGCCCAGAAACAATGAGTTCATGATTTCTATCAAACAAGGGATAGAGTTGAAGGAACATACTCATTTTCTTATACGCGTGAGACAATTCTAATATTAAAACAACTGAAATGATAATAATGCATATACCAATAATAGATAACAACTGTGTAACAAACTAAAACATACTTGAATGATTGAGGGTGCTAATCACCAAGGAAAAATATAGTTATGTTGAATCCCAAGCTATCTGAGGTGAAAACCAACACCCAGATCCCTCATCGATGGCAACCATCACTTCTTTGTAAACCCCCTCTCTAAAAAACCCCAATGATAGATTTTGGCATAACTGACGATATATCCCCCAATTGCATAAGGAAAAACTTATTCCCCAGAGGAACTTTTCTCTTTTTTAAGTTCTTGCAATCAACATGCACTTAATTGCTCACCACAATCATTGACATGCAAAGAAGTCTGTTTCAGGCTCAATATCGTTATTATTTGATTTGCATGTTCTTCTATTTTTGGCATAATCTGAGCTGCATTGATTTTATTAATGACAAGTGTATTAGCTTTTCAAGAAGATTCCACGCCTTTTCTATTTTTACTGCTTTTACAATAGTTCAAGGACTTATCTTTTCATTTAATTAACCATTCGTATTATTATCTTTACATGATAATAAGTTATTGAGAATTATTAAATACAATTGAATACATTCCTTCTAACAAAGCAATTTATTTTATTCATATAATAATAACTATTTACTTTATATTTCATAAAATTAACTTATTTAATTATTATTTTAATTTCCACATTCATTTAAATTACATTGTACCCAATTTGAATCTAATTAACCAATTAAGCAAGGTAATTCACAAATTCAACAACACAATAAACAAAGAGGCTACAAATAAACACTAACTCAAACAGTTAGAAAGGCCAATACAGAGGGGCACTACATCTAGAATTTTGATTTTTTCCAAAGCTCTAAAAGTTGTTTGTGGGATGGACATGATAAATGTTTTGAATGGATGAAATGATTGATTTTGATCCTAAATGAACCTAAGAAGGAATTGTTTACAAGACCAAGGTAGTGAAGTACATGCTTTTCCCTAAGAGTACTTCAAACCAACATATCAATGTTTGCTCGGAAGACTATAAGACCAAAGATAAACACACACATGTGTGGGGTTCAATTGATTTCATCTTGATTAATGAATTTATTTTACCACATCCAATGTGTTGCTTAAATTTCAAACTAAATGTCTATGTCTTAGCTCTTTCTCATCCCTCAAGGTCCATTATGTGAAAAATCAAAGAATCAAGGCCATAGTTTTCCTAGGTTGACTTTGGAGAGAACAAATTGAGATATGGGCCCAAATATTTAGAAGCCTCTAAGGATAAAATCCCTAGGGAAAAGCAATAATATTTGGACTTTTCAAGGATATTTGCTCCTTCCAAAGGGTTTGAAATTTTGATGACTTGTTGAATGTTTGTTTCAAAGTTTTGAGATTTCAAGCAATGTATTTGACTAACTCACAAATTGTACAACCCTAGGATAGAAAGGACAATATTTTTTGAGTCCCCACTTGGATTTCTCCAAACACAGAGACAAAGTGAACAACTAGAGATTTGGTGACATTGGATCCCCTCCATGGAACAAACTTCTCGGGACCCCCAAATCTCAAAATCCTTAAAATATGGAGATCAAAAGGATTTATCTTGTTTCTACTTTGAATAGTACAGATATGGGGCTGCTTTAGAATGACCGTTCTTAGACCAACAAATAGTAAGGATTTTGTCTTCTAAACAAATTGGTTCTTAGTTTGGGTAATCAGGGACATGGCACCTTGCGAGCATCCAACAAGCCACTAAAGGTTTTAATCAATCCTACTAGGGGCTCTTATACTTTTTACAGTAGTACCCCATTCTGAAAGACACTATATGACTAAGGCCTACATATGAGGACTTGAGGGTGAAGCCACAATAGTGGTTTACAATTTGATGGAGGAAGGAAAACTAAGAAAAAATGACCCCATGGCAAAAAAATTGGTTTTAGGGGTTTGAATGAACCTACAAGTTTGACCAAACCCAAAAGGGGTTCGATCAAACTAGGGTTCGAGCGAACCCATTAATTACTGGGACCACATTTCCTGCCTAAAAAGATAAAAGAAAAATGCATTTTGAGGGGGGTTCGAATGAACTAGGGTTCGAACAAACCCCTAGGGTTCGCTCAAACACCTAGGGGTTCGTAGAAACCCCCCTAATTCCTCATTCTCCCTCTGAAACACAAAAAAAACCTAATTTTTTACGCTTTGAAGCTCAGGTTGAGGATTAAAATGGAGTTTTCACAAACCCAACTGGAATTAGATAGTCCTCAGAATGAGCTATCCAATGAATATAATTTTAATATGTTTTGGTTTTATTATGTATTTGTTTTTTTAGTTTTATTAAACATATGGTTTTCATCGAAAATGAAGGTCTTTGTTTTGCACATGTGGAAAATAGCAAATTATCAAAAAAATTTGAAAAATATGAGTGCACCAGATATTGAAGTCCTTGATCCAAAAATAAAATAAAATTGAATTTTGATATATACAAAAAGTTATGCATTATACGGTCGCGCTATGTCCGAATTGTAATTGGTTTGACTTTGAAACTTGATTAAAGAAAAATATTCAATAAAAACTATCTAACCAAGTGGAAGCACTAGATATTGGAGTTAAAAATCTAAATTCGAAAGAATTAGAATTTTATCCTTCATGGAAAAAATGTTATGTGGTATACAGTGTGCGTCACTTTTTTAAAATGTTGTTTTATGAAAAGAACCAGTTTTCGTGGGAGATGGAAAAACAAGTGCAATCTGATTCCAAAAATTTTGAAAAAAATATTTTTAGAATCTAAAGACAAAAAAAAAAAATTTCAGTGTCAAGTTTGGCCAAAAATTGTAAACCACTATTGTGGGATCACCCTTGACAGTTTAGTCTTATCCATTTATATACTGGCCCAAGTGAAAAACCAGTTGGAGTTGCCTTCAAGTTGTTCTTAAGAAGGCCCCTCTAAAGGTAACAAAAGTGGGTTACAGGACATAATAACCCGACCAAAATAACCTTGGACAAAATAACCCAGTCACAATAACCCAAGGACAAAATAACCCAGGGTCATAATAACCCAAGCCAAAATAACCCATGGACAGAATATCCCAGTAAGAATATAGAGAAATTATAAAATGACCACGGGTTATTATGTAAATGGGTTATTTTGACCATAGGTTATTCTTTCCATGGGTTATTATGACCTCGGGTTATTTTGTCCTTGGGTTATTATGACAAGGTTATTATGTCCAGGGTTATTTTGGCTAGGTTATTATGTCATGATATGACAAAAGTGAGGGAGTACACTTGTAGTTTGACCACCCAATTCGTGTAAAGTGCAAAGAGGGAACACACAGAATTTCTCTTTCTCACACTAGCATGATTGTTCAATTTTAAACCCAAATTTGAAATGTGTAGGTAATTTTTTAAACAATCAATTTGTGACTCGAATGTTTTTTATTCTCAAGATCGTCGTGAAGCGTGAGAGAACTGCATACGCATTTGAATGACACAAATTGCAAAGAAAATTATAAGACAATGAAAGCACAAGTTTGTTCTAAGCCTCAACGCAATGATGAGTTCTTTTTAGAGCACCAAAAACCAAGTATGAAGTTGTTTGCTCAATTTTAACCCAAAATCAAATTCTAGTAAGTTCCTAATTTTCAATTTTAACCAACTTTGACAAAGCTCAAGAGTTGTTTGTAAATTTTATGCCCAAAATAACTCTAGTTGGTCCTAGAACAGGAAATAAAATGTAGAATTGGAAAACCTAAGTGTTGATGACAATTTTACTTGTAGGAACATGGTGAATAAATTCTTCATAGATAAACTGCAAAGAGCCTATCCTTCTTGAAAGATATGAAACAAAGACAATCTAAAGGGGGAATTTTCTTTAACAGGAAAAGATTGACCTAATTCAATCCCAAGTCTCTAGTAATCAGATCTTGATTGTACTAGGTTCACTCTCGGGTATAATGTGATATTGTTGTTAATCTCAAAGGGAATGCGATTGTTTGAAATCATATATCAGATACTGAGTTTTCAATTGGAACTTAAGAAAAAATATCATGAAATCGAAAGATTTAAAATAATATTTCATGAACATAAATAATTTCTTTTCTATCACTTAAGTAGATTTATCATTAAGCATTCAACAATTTCATAGAAAACGAAAGATTTTCAACAAATTTTCATCCAATCACTTTTTTTTGGAACATTTTCAAGAAATTTAAACATCTAAATTCTAAAATAAAGCATAAAAATACTGAAAATTAAAAATTTCTCCCGGTTATTCTCCATGCATGCCCCAAAGAATTAACTAAAATAAAGAAAACCACTTTATACTTCACTAGATTGCTTCACAACTACATATAAAATGGTGCGAGCTTTTAAAGAGAGGGGTTTTAGTTTGGACACTGAGTAGGTTATGCATGCAAAGGTTGGGAATTACAGTGGTAGCAAAGGTTACCTTTTGATTTTTCATTCAATGCAAATCCCTTCATCAATTCACCACTTCCCAAAAAATCATTTAATAATTCCCTATTGGTGTGTATTTTTAGCTAAATTTTACTACTTTATGCCAAATCCTAGCTAACTGTGACTCGCTATGTGTTAAAAAATATGCATAAATAAAAATTTAGCAATGAACAATTTAATCACCAAATTTAAATCTAAATTTAGAAACATTAGTTGCCACCCTTTTGATTAAATTTTATGGCGACTGCTAAATATTTGGCTAGCACTCCCAATTTGATGGTGTTGCACCTTGTAATGGATCGGAAATATCATGATTACATTGAAACATGATCACATTATTTTACATTAAATTCGCACGCCTTATTTCACATGTATTATTTCTTTCAACTTACTTGGGTGATGACTTGTGTTGCCTTATCGACTTCATTTTCCTTTCTACTCTGCACACATAAGCACCTCCATAATTAATACAACTCAAGAAAAATATATGAAATGACCACCCTTTACTTCAAAATCTTCAAATTTCTTGATTCGCAATCTTCATACCTCTCAAATTTGAAGCAATTTATCACCAACTATGTGCAAAGAATTAATTTGATTTAAC
The DNA here is from genome assembly GCA_007258455.2 of Sequoia sempervirens. Classification (NCBI taxonomy): domain Eukaryota; kingdom Viridiplantae; phylum Streptophyta; class Pinopsida; order Cupressales; family Cupressaceae; genus Sequoia; species Sequoia sempervirens. The sequence goes on along the minus strand of VDFB02116833.1, from coordinate 7,427 downwards.
ATTCTGCTCTGAAGATAATTGTCTGGTTGCCACCTTGCTTACAATTTCCAAGACTTCACTCGAGGCAACTATGTATCGCAACTTCCTCATGAATTTTTATAAATTTTGCATTTCTTCTCTAATTCTTCACAAATTTTCTTAGCTTTCTTCTCTTGTTCTGCATTTTTTCTTTGTTTATTCTCTCTTGCTTTTAGGCCATGGATACACTAATTTTCTTAAGCTGCTCTCGCTGCTAGAATTTTTTCCTAGGAAGTATCACACCGCAAAGGCTTGAAAAGGTTTTCTTCATTCAAAATTCTAGTTTCACTATACCAAATTTGTGCTTAGTTCTTGGGGAAAAGTATGTGGAATCCAACCGCTACTTTCGCTTTTACTTTGACATGGCTTCTCATTTTGTAGCATCACTTCTAGATATTGGGTTACTTGTTGAAGATGTTCACTCGACTGCTAATTTGATAGCAAGGCCTGAATATTTGGAGAATTTGGATACTATTTTGTCTGTTGCACACCCGACCATTGGAATCCCTACCATGGATGATATTCCTCAGTTCCTAGAACACGAGAAAGTGGTTCCACTCTGGCCTTTCCTCACTGACCTCCATGTTCATGACTTTGAAGTTCATAGGGAACTCACCTACATAGGGTATTTAGCTCTGATAGATAAGGTGTCCCATATTGACTAAATGGCTACTACTACCTAGAGCTTGACTCACTCCTTTTTGCTTTTTTGTGATATTTTTGAAGCAAGAATTTTGATACTTAATGTATATACATGATATACACATATACATAGCTTTTAGTACATCTTAAAGTGTGTTTTATTGTGTATGGTTTTATCATTTTGCATTTCACAGTTCAATTTTACAAATGTTTGAATTAACTCTGATGCGTAAGATAAGTTAAGTAGAATTTGCTAATGTAGAGGCCAAACAAAAAAGAAAAAGAAAAGAAAAGCAAACAAAAACAAAACAAACCCTACAAAAAGAAAACTAACCCTAACTAACCAAAATTCTAATCTAACAAGCGATTAACCTTAACAAAACAACTTATTTTATAATTTCTATAACTATTTCCATCGTTGTTTTGGTACAAATTACAACAGGTTTATCCTTAAATTCATTAAAAAAAATTTCAACAACTCTTATGTAACAATGAATTATCTTAAATTTTATGCATTTAATAATCATAAATTCAAAGGTGTACTTACCAATGAATTGGAGCTCATATGTATGAAAATGACCTCATTAAAGGTCGATTGCACACACTTTGTCTGATGCGACCATACTCTACCTTCTTCCAACCTTAGTTCATTTCCGTGAACATCTATGTCTATTTCTTGACTTTCTCCTCCAAAAATCTTTCATGTCTTCGGTCTTGCCTTCAATTTGCATTTTGTTAGACCAAGATATATCACAATTTATATTGTTATCAGAGAGAGAAAAAGTAAAAGTTTGATACTCTATATCTTGCATAAAATCAGGGAAATTTCCTTTTTTAACTTGTGAATTTTCAACTTGGAGAAAAATACAGGCATCTCCCGCTCGATTTTCCCACTCCTTTTCCTCATTTGTGTTTTCCACATATAAGGAGAATGATGACTCATCAATACTATTTCCTTGTTTATGATGTGATGTCTCTGAATCTCGGCATTCTCACCTATTTTCCTACAAAATGTTAGGAATTTCTTTATAATAATCACAGTTTTCAAACTATCTTGATGTATCAGTTAATTTTTTAATGTTTCCAATTCCACTAGTGTTAAACATTTTTCTCGCTAACGGTTCTTTTCTTCTAGTATTTAGAACTTCTTCTATTAGCAGAATCACTTTACACATGGCCAAGCTTACCCTAGTTAAAAACATTTCACACTTGAATTCACCGTGATCAGTTGTATCATGAATACTACACTTGGTGACTACCAAAGGTGAATAAACTCAAAGGATGTAATCTCTGGTTAAAATATTTCCAAAGTTTCTTTCAACTTCCATACTGAAAAACTAGCTTGCACTCAATTTTACTTTACAAGCTTCCTTCAAAAACTCAAAACTAATATAAAATTCAAAGATAGGCCCTCCTTCTAGCGCCAGTTCCTGTTGATGACGATTTTAATCACAACAATAGCGTGAATAAATTCTTCACAGATAAACCACAAAGAGCCTATCCTTTTTGAAAGATATGGAACAAAGAAAATCTTAAGGGGTAATTTGCTTTAACAGGAAAATATTGACTCAGTTCAATCCCAAGTCTCTAGTAATCAGGTCTTGATTGTACTACTTTTTCTCTCAGGTATAATGTGATATTGCTGTTAATCTCAAAGGGAATATGGTTGTTTGAAATCATATATTAGAAACTGAGATTTCTTGGAACTTAAGAACAAATATCATGAAATTGAAAGATTTAAAATAATATTTCATGAACATCAACAATTTCTTTGCTATCACTTAAGTAGATTTAGCATTAAGCATTCAACAATTTCAGAGAAAATGAAATATTTTCAAAAAAAATTCATTCAATCACTTATTTTTTGGAATATTTTCAATAAATTTAAACATCTTTTTGAAAAATAAAGCATAAAAATAGGGTGAAATCACAATACTGTGTCTCACTTTTTTCCCAAGATGGACATTCACATCAATATTTTAAACGAAATCTTCATCTTATGAGATCTATAATAGCTAAACCGTTAAGAATTTGAAGATGATGCAAACTAGTGATTTGTGGAAATTTTTGTGTAGATTCTAAATATATATATTATATTTTTTTCTAAAATAAATCATGAATCTTTAAACATATCCTTTAATGACTAGTTTTAAACAGAAAACAACATTTTCAAAAATTAATGTTTGTGTCGTACAACATAACTTTTTTTCTATAAAGGATAAAATTCTAATTTTTGAAATATAGATTCTCAACATCAATATCTAGGAAAAGGATATCTTTCCATATTTTTTTGTTACACTTTTTTTTAAATTAATTTTCGAAGTTACTGTAGCTATAATTTGGACATACATGTGTGTCATACAACCTAACTCATTTTGTATATTTCAAAATCCATTTTTTATTTTTTTGGTGAAACAAGGACATGAATACCTAGGGAAAGGATATTTTTTTATTTTTTTTACAATGGTTTACTATTTTTCCATCTCTGCAAAATGAAGAGTTTGATGTTCAAAGAAAAACCTATGTTTAGTAAAAATTGAAAATTAAATACATGATAAAATGAAAACATGTCAAAAATATACTTGTTGGAAAACTTGTTTCAAGGGCTACAATATAGTAAAATATAATTTGTAAATGGAATTATTTAATCCCTCAAAAGGTAAAGAAAAAGTGGTTTTTTTCCAACATTTTGATAGGTGTGAAGGAGACTCCATTGTGCATATGATTTAATACTAGAGGGGTTCTATCCAAGAGGGTTTAATCTAACTGTGTCTTATCTATCCCTCTTCAGTTAAAAAATTTTAGATGAAACCTCTCAAGGCTTGAATAATTAGTTTTTGTAAAAAAATTGATTTCAAGAAAAAATTAGCATGTCTCAAAAGTGAGACATGCTATTGTGGTAGCACCCAAATTTACTAAAAATTAAAATTTTCTCCCAGTTATTCTCCATGCATGCCCCAAAGAATTTGTTAGAATTGTGAAACAAGCACAAAACCACGAGCCATAGGATCAAACAACAAACAAAGACACCTTCCACGCAAGAGATTTGCAAACAAGAATTGCTATATTCATCAACAAGGAAAGGTTACAAAAGAAGCTTCCAAGAAAATATGAAAGCTGTGATATTTCTCATGAATAATATCCAAGTGATATTTATAATAAGGGTTGAATGCTTACAAGAGAAAATTCCTAAATGAGAAAGGATCAGATCATGACAAGTGTCAACATCATATGAGATGTGACATAATAATCTAATATAACTCAACTAATAAAGCATTCCTAAGTTTAGCTAAAGCATGTGAGAATAAATTAGACTAATAATCAATTAAATATTAATTAATTATTAGCTAATGTATGATAACTCTAACACCCCCCGTTAAGATGAACTTAGGGAGTAGCTAAAAACCCTAAAAAGAATGCAAGATGGGTCTCGACAAATAAGGCCAAGTAAGGTACCCATGTACAAACATAAGATCTCTATAATGTGGAGAAATAGAGAAAAACTCATGGGAAAAACTCTACTCTAGGAAGAGATGAAAGCCAAGTGAAGGACTGAAGAAGCCTCCAAACAAGGCAAGGTTGTCCCAAAAGATAGGAACAAAGGAACATCCAGAAGCATGAAGAAGCTACAAACACTATCGAAGAAAGACTACTGAAATACTAAAAGAAGAATCTCCGCTGTGATCAGGATCAAGAAGACAACAATCTGTATGAGTGCCCCCAACGACACTACTCGAATCAGATGGAAAACAAAGGCAAACACTTGGAACTTGAAGATATAGATGGAAAAGGAACCAAAAGTCTGAAGAACTGATCAAGTGAAAAATGGAAGGTTGCCTCCAAAAATAGGAATGCAAGAGTGTGCATATGGTAAGTGCTCCATCTCACCAAAATGCATGGGTAACCAATTGCTACATACACCTAATACATAGGAACAGATACTGTATATGTAGCTCACTCCAACGAAACCAAGGAAGTAGTAGCACCAACAATAGAAATCCCCCCATAGTGCTGAAAAGGGAGAGGTATGACAGGTACACTGGAACTAAATGGAAAAAAGTAGTGCATGAAGAGGAACCAAGAACATCTAAAGGTGCAGACATGAAAGTACAAGTAGGTATAAAGGATGTGAAAACAAAAGTCACATACACATGAGAAAGGTATGAAGGGAAACAAAGGAAAAAATCAACCCCCATGAAACTTTATATCATCGTGCGAGTACAATAAGGCACAAAGTGATGTGCATGATCCCATAGCTAGATGTATACAAAGTTGAGGAACTTTATTTCAATGCATTTACAAAAGTACAAATACATGCAATGTGAGCCCATAAAGTCCAAAAAAGACAACAATTGAGAAGAAGGATTTTTGTAAACTACCAAAAATAAAATTTGGAAACCACCTACACCACTATGAAGATCTTAGAAATAACTTTCTGATGATATCACGTTTTCCCATTTTCGACATCGTATGCAAAAGTTATGCCGAAAATACTGAAGGAAACCCCATAAAAGAAGATCTGACTTTAACTGGAAATAACAGGAACTTGAGAAAAAATTTCCAAAAAATACATGTACCACTAGAAAGTACTCTGAATCCTCTTTTCAACGACATCTCATTTGCCTCATTTCAACACCGTGGGCAAAAGTTATGGCCTCCAGAAGAAAACAACCTCAAAGTGCAAAAAAACCAGTTTGTGGCATTAAATTTGATGGCCAAATGGCCGTCGCAGCAAAACTGAGAGCTTAAATTTGACGGTCAAATGGCTATCGGCAGATTTGCATAATTGGACATTGAAAATTATTTAAAAAAAAAAAAAGTTTACAAATATATTTTTTTATTAAAAAAATATATGAAAAACATTGATTTTTTAAAAAAATCATAAAAAAAATCCCTTAGGATGCAGGTACACTACATAGGCCTACATAGGTACATACCTGTGTAGGTGCTTAGGTACCCTTTTTTATTTGATTTGTTTTTTTTAAAACAAAATTTTCTTAAAAGCTTTTTTAAAAAAAGTGAAAGCTTAAAAAAAAAAAATTGTTTTTACAATGAAAAAAATTGGGATTAAAAAAATATTTTTATCTTTTTACAATTTTTTTTACCTCGTGATGTGTGCAGAGGCCGTATGGCCCTTCTCAGGGAATTGTTTTTTGCCACGGGATGACCTACTCCAAAATTGACAAATTATATATGGAAATAGGGATTTTTGGGCCTTCTAAGTGCAATGGTGAGGTCTGTTTGGGCTCAAAATGCTCTGAAAAATCAGACACCCCCTTGATCTGGCAAAAAAACCCTTTCTTCAAAACCTCATAGATCTAACAACCGAAAGCCAAGTTTGACAAAACAAAGGTCAATTTTGACTATTCCGGCAGCTCTGGATTAAATGGAAAGGTCCTTTTTAGAAAAAAAATGCTTTAAAAAATGCCCACCTCCAAGATCTGAAGTCTGCAACCCTTCTTAAAGAAGAAAACCTCATAAATCAAGAAGGGGTTTGTTGAATCCACACTTTGATACCATGTTAGAATTGTGAAACAAGCACAAAACCACGAGCCATAAGATCAAACAACAAACAAAGACACCTTCCACGCAAGAGATTTGCAAATAAGAATTTCTATATTCATCAATAAGGAAAAGTTACAGAAGAAGCTTTCAAGAAGATATGAAAGCCATGATATTTCTTGTGAATAATATCTGAGTGATATTTACAATAAGGGTTGAATGCTTATAAGAGTAAAGCCCTGAATGAGAAAGGATCATATCATGACAAGTGTCAACATCACATGTGACATAATGATCTAATATAATTCAACTAATAAAGCATGTGAGAATAAATTAGACTAATAATCAATTAAAGATTAATTAATTATTAGCTAATGTATGATAACTCTAACAGAATTAACTAAAATAGAGAAAACCACTTTATACTTCACTAGATTGCTTCACAATTACATATAAAATGGTGCAAAATTTTAAAGAGAGGGGTTTTAGTTTGGACATCGAGCAAGTTCTGCATGGACCCTTAAATGACACAACACACAGTCTTGTTATGCTGAACTAACAAAACTAGCTACAAAATATTCATGAGATAGGTAGCTATCTAATTGGCTTTGATATTAATCAATGTGTACATACATACAAAGTTTTACACCAAAACGATTTAGAAAATAGGAAGAAAGAAGAAAACTTAAAGAAGTTTTGGCTCTTTCAAAATCCACAAATTTTGAACTTTACTTAAAAGGAAAGATCCTTTGGCCTTTTATAGAACACAAGGCACAGTTAGGATAAGACAAATACATGAGATGAAATCCAAGGGAAAAATCACATCAAGGCACATGGAATGTAGTGACTGATAAAAGAATTGTAATCAAAATCAACGAAGGTCAACTCCAATTGCACATCGAAGCTCTTCGGGTTTTAATCTTTAATTATCAGGGCTCCTTCTTGGAACCAAAAAAATCTACTCAAACAAAATGTAGGAACTTCCCACAAAATTGGAGTGATCGGGTGGAATTTTCACCCCTACACTTCAAGTTCTTCCTTGATTTGAACATTCCAAGAATGAGCCACCCCCAAAATAGGTACACTTTTTTTCCAGATGCTTTAACTCCAGAGTCTCGAGACCCCAGTATCTAGCACATCTTTGCAACGAACTCCATTCCAGCATGAGCTTTTAAAGTGCATCATTGAACCTAGCAACACCATCGGATTTGTTCGCAAATATGATTTTCCTAACCGTCTGGATACCCAAACTTTTCATCACAATC
>VDFB02116832.1:0-13753 GCA_007258455.2 Sequoia sempervirens | reverse complement strand
AGAGAGAGAGATAGAGTTGTCTAGGTAGGGTGGGATGGGAAGAGGGAGAGGGGGTGGAAGTGAGATTTTAAGAGAGAGGGAGTGGGAGAGAAGGGGTTGGAGTGAGGGGAACTTAGCTAGGTAGGGTGAGAGGGAGAGACTTGAGAGATAGGTAGGGAGAGGGAGTGGGAGAGAGAGGGAGTGTGAGTGAGAGACTTGAGAGAGGGAGAGGGTGTGGGAGGGAATTCAACCTGAGAGAGGGAGAGAAAGAGGGGGTGGAATGGCATTGAATCATTTAGTAAACCATTTTTTCTTCACAAAAAAAATTCAATTAGGTCTATCTCCCTTCTCCCAAAGGGTTTCTTTCTAATTAGTTTTCTATTAGCTTCAACTCATGAATTTGTTTAGAATAATAGACCCTAGTTTCATGATAGATATGGACTAATTTTAAGTCATTGGAAACCATTCTTAAATTTTTTATTGACACTAGATCACTAATGTCACCATTTTGATTTGGTTTTCAAGCGTTTCTTGCATATGTAAATAGAAAAAACGGTTCAATTATTGGCTAAGAAGGTAGGAGGATTTTTTCTAAATTCAAAATTTAGGTGAACCTTTTGAGTTTTTTAAACCTAAATCATAAACCTAAGGTTCAAGGATTTCTCTGGTAGAAAACTATATGTATGTTAATATGTTAGAAACTAGTGTTTTTTTTTTTATAAAAGGGGGATAAACGAGTTTTATAGGGACCTGAAACCACAAAGTAACATTACAAGCTAAGACCAAAATTGAGGTCTGAAAGACAAAAAGGCTACCAGTAAGATAAAAACCAGCAAAAGCAAACAGCCACAAAAAGCTGCAAAAAAAACCATTAAACGGCCAGCAAACAAACAAAGCTGGGCCCAGCCACAGCTAATCCATAGACTTCAGAAGCTCGTCTGCAACCTCTTCCAATTCCACCATATCCTGGACCCCCTCCATAAAGATCTGAGTCATATTTGTGGTGGTCAGGGCTTTTCTTTTCGTACTTGATCTGGTGTGCTTAGAGATCCCTGCTTCCTCATCTTGGTCTTTCTCCTGATCAAGGTCGACAATCAGAGCTCTCTTCTGGGTTTTCTCTAGTCTTTCGGACATGGATTTGATGATAACAGAGTTATGTCTGGCAATTCTATAGTTTTAATCAGCAATTTTTTTCATGGTTCCTTTATTTTTTTCAATATCCTTTTCAACAGTGCTGTCCTTTTGAGTGTTATCCTTCACAGTGGTATTCTTCTCCACTTCGAGTTGAATTATCCCCGCAAATTTGGCTTCAATTCCCCCAACTTACTATGAAGAGACATATTTTTGGTTTTCAACTCACTGATTTCATGAAATAACTAGTTGGCAGAATTAAATTGGTCCATAGAACAACTCTTGGCAATTCCAATGAAGTCAAAACGGGGGTCACTTTCAGAATTGACCCCAAAAATAATCGACTTCGCACCTCTAGGAGGGATATAGTTCTCCTGTTGAATATTTTGAGGGATGTGGGGATCTTCAAGACTAACCTTAGCCGCTTTAGCAGAAACAATAGGGGAGTCATCAGGCTAGGAGACTAACTTATTAAGCTGAGAGCTAGAGCCTGCCACTTTAGTGTTAGGGTTAGTGTGGCTAGAGGCAGGAACAAATTAGGCACCAGAAGGCTGGGGGGAATGGCCAGAGGCAGAAGGGGGGGCAGAGGAGGCGAAGAGCTCTTGACACGGCTAGGGGAAACTTTAGCACCAGATAAGCTAGGCTCAGTATCATCCTCATCAAGCACCAAAAGGGCTATAGGGTTTGGAAGGGTAGGCATATTCTAAAAGTGCTCATAAATGAGCCTTAAGAGACCCGTGTGAAGAATCGGGTATCTTTTAGGGCTTCTACTGTGGTCAGAAAAGCTATTTCTTAGGGAACAAAGCAAGAAGAAAGGGATAGAAACATGCACCTTATGTCGGAAGTGATTGAGCAGCACGAAGTGGTATCCATAGACCCTAGTGAAGCGGTCGTCGAGAGTGATGTACTCCATGATAACCCTTAGCACTTTTCTCCATAAAGCTTTTATAGTGTCCGCTTCATAGTAACTATTCATCATCTTGACAAGTTTTTTCTTCTCTATTTCAAACTTAGGGAACCTCAACATAGCTTCGTCAGAGAATTTCCTGTCTCTAAAAAATTTATGCTCTTCCATCGGAATGCCAGTCACCTCCGCAATCAAAGCTTCATCAATCTAAACTTTCCTCCCAAAGAGGAGAACCTCCCCATTATTCCAATTTTTCTCAAAGAAATTAGTAATCTCCTCCTGAGGGCCATGGAGTTTCTCAATGAACGGAAGTAAGCCACCCCTTCTTACTTTACTCCACGCTTAAGTGTTTTTGGTGTGTGACTCAAAGCTGGTAGGTTCAACCCTCTTTTGTTCCCTCCCCATTTTAGAGATCTTTGTTCGAATACTATTGTAGACAGAGAACCTGTTCCAGATAGTTCCTTTCCTTCACAAGACCCACAAAGCGTGCCAAAGTAAATAATTTATCTGTCGGATCCTCTCGGCCCCATTATATATTCTAATTTTGTTATTCATGACTCGTACCTTCTCATTATTACAAGAAGCCGCCTCTTTTCCATTCACCGTATCAAGCTCCAATAAAGCTTGAACGTCGAAGTTGAGGTCAGTCTTATTGTGCCAAGAAACTAGTGTTTGTTAATATGAAAATGAAATATAAATTCCTTAAATTGAAATATTTAAGCATACATATTTAAAACATATTGACAGCTTCTAAATGAAATCTAAATTATAAAGTTTAGTTTAAATGAATTTTTCCATCTTTCAAAATATCCAAGCTTGAAATCGTGGTTTCTAAATTTCACAAAATTTTTGTTTGATTTCAATTTAGGCTCTTCAAATGAAAAAAAAAATTATTTGAATTCAATTTATGTCAAGAAGCATTTAGGTTTTAAAATTATGCAAACTTTTGTTTGATTTCAATTGTTACATTTCAAATGCAATTTTTTTTGTTTGATTTCAATTTAAGGTTTCAAAAAGTAATCAAGGTTTTCAAACTAATTTTTTTGTCTACTAATTTTAGGCTTTCAAATTCAAATTATTTGCATTTTGATTGAATAATTCTAGGATTTCGTGCTGTAATTTTTTTCTTTGGTTATGGATTTAAGCTTATTTTGTTTCTTTTTCATTTATTTGAGGTTTACTCTGTGTTTCTTTTGATTTTACATAAATCACCATTTATTTTATTATAGGTAAATAAAAATACAAAAAACTCGATAGAAATTGAAATATACATACTAAAACCTAAATTTGTATTAAAAAAATCAAAAGGTGAAAAATACAAAAATTAGGGGCCAGGCTCATACGTGGAGGTCACTACTTGCTCTTCAATCGAGATCCCATGCATGTGCAAGTGAAAATGATTGTTGTTTTTATTTTTTAAAATAAATACCACTCTAAAATGGAATCCCATTTTTTAAATGTAGGAGACGACAACTCCTTCCCAAGATCCTCAACTTGCAACAACAAACACCCTCACAAATAAATGAGAGAAGCAAAACACCATTCAGTCAAATATCAAAGTGATATTCAGAAAATGAGATAATAAATTACATAGTGTATAGGCCTTTTAAAGGAATGAAAAATAATACAGGTGAAAAACTACTCGATATGGGAAAAACTAATTATCCCTAATTATCTTAAGTTAAACTTAACACTAACACCCCTCTTAAGTGCAAACTTAAGGAGATTATTATGAAAAAATGAAATGCAAGATGGGTCCCAGCTACAAGGCCATGTTAGGTATGCATGCACAACTACTATGCAATGAAATGAAATCTCTCACAATAGAGAAAAGGAGAAAAACACTATGGGAGAAAACTCCTCCCTAAAATACAGGAAAGAAAAAGAAGATGCATGGATGGAGGACTCAATAATACCCCACAAGGACTACATACATCATATATATACAATCAATGATCCTCCCATAGGAAGGATAGAAGGAGACTACATAGCACCCCCATAATAAATAATGTCTTGCAGAAATGGTAAGTTCTTGAAGGAAAAACATAGTCCAATTCCTATAAATAACATTTCTCCCTTTAAAAAGAAGATAAACCAAGTAAAAATGAAGGAATGATTCCCATTTTGGATAGGAATTAACAAGTGAAATCCAAATGTAGGATGATAATTTCTTTGAAATCTACTCATGTGTCACCAATACCTTGGAAGATGATGCCATGAACCAATCAAGAATATGCCCAATCACAATAGAAAGTGACAAATAAGGTACCACTGGAAACTAATTTTGAACATTCTCCAAAGATAGATATGGAGTGACAATAGTTGTATCACAACTATCATCAAATAGGAAAATTAATCCTTCAAATGTGTCTTCCAAGTCTGAAATGTGAGATTCCATGAACAATTAACCAATTTCCAGTAAATAGGAATCCCAATCAAGAAGACAATTATAATCATGTTGCTCAAGAATGATGGAAGTACTTAATGAAGGTGGATCAACTATCTCTGACGAATAATCAAGAACCTCTGAAGCAATTGCAACCTCATTTGAAGTATCAAAAACCTCCAAAGGATCACAAGCATGGTTTATCTTCTTTGAAGAATAACAAGGCACATTAGTATTGGAAAGAGGATCATCGAGAGATGGTGGAGTATCATGATCACCATATGATTATTAAATGTAAGTACAAAGATCACAATAACACTCAAATTGAATAAGTGATTCCAAAATTTCATCATTTATATGCTCAAAAATAATTCTAAAGACTTTAGACATTTATCCTTTCCAAATAATATACCCACTACATGTACCTAGAATAAGAACTTCACTATACAAATAAGGCAATAGATTTTGCTCACTAAGATGAGTGAGAATAAAATCACTTCGTTGCCTAAAGTTCCCTTTCTCCAAAGAAACTATTATAACTAATAATTCTTCAAAAATATTAAAAGATAGTTATAAAAACCTCCAAACAAGAATTATAATGTTAAAAAAATTGTACCATTCAAGCACCATGATCTTCGAGGGACAAGAATACACATAATTTCTAAGCACAAACCACAAGAGTGACATTGTCCACTATCATGTGAGGCTTTCTTATGTTTGATATGTGATGGAACAAGCTATATCAATAGCCAAAAAACACATAGCACCACCAATACGGTACAAAACTCCCCAAAAACACAGCATCACCAATGGGCCCACATATGCACCTCTGCGCAACAACCAAACCCTAAAAAAAATTATTTGTTCAAACATTTAGAATGCTAAAGTATGAAACTAGAATATATATCATCCAATTTCTTCAACTGGTTTCACTTCTGGATGCTTTTCCTTCCTATCACACCTTCGAGATATTGACTTTGTAGGAATGGTGGGGAAAGCATGAAAAAAATGCCTCATAAACTAAAATTTATGCCTCTAATAAATACCTCACCCTCCACCCTTACGACCTACAAAAAATAAGCTTCAAGACCTCAACTCAGTGCAACACCAATCAGATTCATGCCTCATACACTGGACAACAATCTAGCTTTGTAAAGGTCAAAAATTGTTAAAATCATCACCAAAAAAACTTTATCCTCATGCCAGAAGTATAATCTTATGAATGATGGTGGCTTATAAAATGGAGTGTATGACTTGAATCACACTCTTGAGCAGAATCGAGGCCTCTTAGCAGGAAAATAATGCCTCTTCATTTCACAGAAAAATGACACCCAATAGAGATCTTGAAATGCCTCCTTGAAACTAACAATCTGACCTCTAGATGAAATTCACAACCACCAAAGATGGTTATTGCGGGCCTCCAGATATCACGTCTTTCAAATGGTCAAAATGTGGCCTCTTCAAAAGCCAAATTACATCATCCAAAAGGAAAATCATGCCTTCAACAAAAGGAAATAAATCATAATGGCAACTTTGAAATTTAATAAATTTCAATTAATGCCAACAATAATCTTCAATAGGAAACAAAATTGTCTGGATCTCATCGGCAAAAACTCTCCAAGAAGGTGAGCAAGAGGAGGAGCTCTGATACCATGTAGTAGACCGAAACTCCTTCCCAGGATCCTCAACTTGCAATAGAAAACACTCTCACAAATACACAAGAGAAGAAAAACACTATTCTAGCAAATATCAAAGTGATATTTAGAAAATGATATAATAAATTACATAGTGTATAGGCCTTTTAAAGGCATGAAAAATAAGATGGGTGAAAAACTACCTGATACGGGAAAAACTAATTATCCCTAATTATCCTAAGTTAAACTTATCACTAATAGTAAAAAGGGGGATCTCATTTCCTAAATGTTAGCTTGGGACACCATTATTAAATGGGATCCCATTTTTATTTTTTATTTTAGGCTCGGGACCCTAACCTAAACCAGATCCCATTTATTAAAAAATGGGATCCCATTTTCTTAAAGTTGAATTCAAGTTTTTTGTCTAAGACAAAAACTTCCACATTTCATCGACTCATCTTCTTGCATTTACCCCATTGTAGATATCAAGGGTGAAAAAGAGATAGAGAAATAAAAGGAAGCATTCAAGATACACATGAGGAAAGAGGTTGCCAAGAAAGGAACACTAGAGAAGAAGAAAGAGAAAGAAACTAGTCAAAAGAAGTCTTCGATCAAAGGAAAAAAGAAAAAACAATCTAAAGTAGTAAGGCCTCATTCCCCCATGAAGTTAAGGTGCTATTTAATAGCATTTTTCAAAATGATATTCTAGGAGAAACCGCAACATTATACAAGGATGCAGATGAGGTAGACAATGCTATGATAATTGAAGCTATAGTCAAGTATATTGTTGCACTTGAAGCTGATATGTGGAACACCAAGAAACATGTTTCTGAAGATATGCTGAACATATTTTTCAAGAGAAGACAAGAGGCAATACAAGAGCATGAGAAGCTTAAGGAAGAGACTCTAGAGAGTAAATGCTCCATTATCAAAGGATGGCAGGGCCACATTGGCTACTATATTTAGCAAGGAGTTGAGAACTAAACAAAGGGTCACTACCCTTATGTGTAAAGACAAAGATGATCTAGAGAGAATCAGAAAGGAGAGAAATGATAAAGAACATGAGATTGTATAGAAGGTAGGATTGCTTCCAATGGTTGAAGAAGAAGTGAATGTTCATACCAATGCTTCAAAACAAAATGTAGAAGAAGAAGTGCAGATAGATGATGCTCAACATGAGCATGATACTAATGATGAAGTTGTAATGGATAACACTCCTTCGAAAGTGGAGGATATGAAGAAATAAAATGAAGAAAAGGAAATGATCGAAGAAGAAATTACAAAGGAAAACACCACCACTCCTATACAAAATTATGAAGTTACTCCTCTAATAAACATAGAAAACACTATAGAGGATAAAAAAAGAATGACAATGTAGATGTATAAGTAGGAGAGTGGGAAAAGAAAGATAAAGTGAAGGTTGATGAGGAGAAAGAAGAGGATAAAGAGGAAGATGAAGACATGAAAAAGGATGGATCTAGAGATGTAGAAAAAGGAAAACCAGGTGACTCTACTATTGCAAAGGACAAGGGAAAGGTTGTGGAAGTTACTAAGGCTTCTAGTGAATCTTACGGCTCCTCTAGAGATTCTTTGAAAAATCTATTGAGTATTCAACCTATTTTTCAACCAATTCTATCATCACAACTATTGCAATTTCCAATGCATCAAGGAAATGTTGATATGGAGAAGATATCTCCCATCCACAAGCTTCAACTAGGAGACATGTTCCATGCATCCATGAGGAAGGAAATCATTGAATTACATCAAAGGATCAGAGAATTAATGGATGAAGCGATTAAGGTATTTCAAGATATTGTTCCCAGATCAAATATTAACACTACACTATCTAATATTGAAATTTTCAAACTACTAATTGACTCTTTTAAGACTTATACATCTAGATTGAAGGTAGAAGCATAGAACAAGGTCAAGAAGAGGATCAATGATAAAATAATTCTAGAAATCACAGAGAAATGTGTTATTGCATATAAGAAATTTTCAAAATTACTAAAAGATGTTAAAGGGTGCATAGATGAGGTTAAGGTACTACTTCAGTATGGAATTAACTGGCCCAGAGTGACACAAAGCATAAGAAAGGAGATGGAATCTATTGAGTCTCAAATCAATGCCACCTCAAGTGTATATGACCCAACATTTGACCTCACCTATGTGACAAGGAATTCCATAAAGGATCTTCACAAGAAATTTTTCCAACTACAAGCATAGTTCAAGAACATATTATTCTACAGTTTGGAGAGGTAAGGGATCTGGTCAATCCTAGATTTACACTTGTTTCAAAAGCTCTTCTTAGTTCAAATAAAGCCAAGAAGATGAATATGATACCTGCTACTCTAGAAGAAGGCGAGGAACTTCTATTGGAATTTGTTGCTTGCAGAGGATAAGAGAAAATGCAAACAAGGAAGGAAAGCCTAGGAAGAACACTTGAAGAAGCTGTAGGGGTCAGCCACTTTTAGTTGACTAATCTCTTATTCTTTTAAGTATTTTCAATATCTATGTTCAAACTACTTGTACATATGTGGACCATACAAAACAGTTTTTCAAAACAATTTTGAGTTTTTGCTCTAGTACATGACTCAGCAGGAGTCAATTAATTTTGTTTTAACTGTATGTATGACTACATAATTTATGGGGAGTTTTAGTAAGAGTCAGAACAATTTGTATAGGCACCCTTTTCCCTTGATGTCAAAGAGGGGGAGTTTTTTGGATTTTTTGGCATGTTTCCATCAATGACAAAAGGGGAGATTGTTGGAAGTTTGGAGAGATTGTTGAAGTTTGTCATTGATGATGTTGCTTAGCAACATGAGCACAGTTGGTATGTTACAGTGTTGTTATTAGTGTTTTCATTGATGTCAACATTTTTGTACATCATTTTGAATATTCCTAACAAGTTTTGGAGATGTTAACAAAGACATTTGTGCAAGTTGTTTTGGTCTAAAAAGATCGGTTCCATAGAAATTTGACTAAGTGTCAAATCTACCAATTTAGTGTAACAATGTGTTGGTTTTTAGGTCCGCACCACTCTGCAAACATATATATCACTCTATGCTTCTAACATTATTTTAGTGGATGTTGGATGCACCTAAATTTGATATTTCATCTTGTTTGGACAAGTAGTTTGAGAGATATGAGTGATAGAGTTTGGTATGGCATATTACAATTATTTTTCTATACAATGTGTTTGTATGGGAGAATTTTCACTTCTCTGTAGATGAGTTTTTGGCCTTGTAGTGTTGAAGATAAGTCTCTAGATGTTAGTTGAGCATGGATTCCAAATGGTATCAAGTTTTTAGGTCTATGTGTCAAGATGTGGATACACAGATGAAGGTTTTTTCTTTTAGGTTGTATATGGATCCAACCTAACACTTTGAGCATGGATTCCATATGGTATCAATTTTTTAGGTCCATGTGTCAAGATGTGGATACACAGATGAAGGTTTTTTCTTTTAGGTTGTATATGGAGACAACCTAACACTTTTTATGTTGTGCGAAGGATAAATATGTATTCCTATCTTATTAGGATCTATTATAGGTCCATGTTGACCTATCTTAAGATATTTTGTGTTTTTAATTATGGCGCGTTATGTGGATGAAAATTTTTGGAGCTAACAAGTTACATCTTGGGTATTACATCTAATTAGGTCGACCTAATTGATGGTATACTTAATGCAAATATATAAGTTGGATTTGTTTTAGCATTTTTTATTAAGAAAAAGGAGTATGTAATGTATGTGATGTGAATTTGAGCAGAGCAATGTGAAGCTAATTTGTGAATGTTAAGTTGAAGGTTAGAATTGTGTGAATGAAGAGTGAGGTGAAGTGTTGAATCAGAATAAAATAAATTTTGTTATTGTACTTCAATGGAACTGTAATTCATGCATGTATTAGATGTAATTGTTACAGCTCAAAAATAGGTTTTGATCCACCATCTCTCTTTTATCTTTCTCTTTGTGGATAGTGAGTCCACCTATAGTGAGCATTTTTGTAATACACTATAATCAGTTATAATAATTGTGAGCTAACCCTCACTGTCATTTTTCCGTGTAAAAATCCTAGTGTTCATGTGCTATGTAATGTTATGAATGTTTTCATTCTTTCTTTCCTTATTGAAATTGAATGTGCATTAGTGATTGGATGTTTGATGTTTGAATGGTTTAAGAGAATACTAATTCAAACCCCCACTCTCAGTATTCTAGGTGTTCAATATTTTAATGTCCCATTTTCAATAAATTCATGTTGGAATCAAAATTCATTTTCCCTTTTTCCTTTTTTATAAGCTAATCATAATCAATCCCAATCATTTTAGTCTTAGTTTCTTTAATTATAGCTTTTTTTTCCAAACTCCTATGTGTGATATTTTTTTCAAAGGTTTAAACTTTGTCATCCCTACATACCTTTTTGTCGAACTTTGCTCCTTATTTTTTCCTTATGATTTTTTCAAATTTCCCCTACTAGCATGTCTTTTCCCCAATCTTCATTTTCTCTTTCTCTTGTCGAGTCATCATACTTATCCATGCAAGCATACCTTATGTCCATTTCCTTCCTTTCTCCTTTATTCTCATAGGATTAAATAGACTTCCTCCTATCAAAAAGCCTCCTACTCAAAACTCAACTCCCCAAATTCTAACCAACGCTATGATTATTATAGTATTCCTAACTCTTAAACCCTAATTTAACTCTTTCCATTTTTCTTTGTTCATTCCTACCTACCTTTGCACAACTTGGAATTGCATTAATGGCTAATTTTTACTTAGCAACCACTTTATAAGGTATTTTCCTACCCAAAAAATAGTTGTCTATTATTTTGGGCTCAAATTCTCATTTTTTTATAATGTTAGAATGAGAAGATGTCCATGCTTCATTTATTATGGTAGTTGCAACCCTAGCTCTTTATTTTCCTGAAATATTAGCCAATATTTTGAACAGAAACCTATTTTGACCATGGATCTTCATGTTATCAAAGGTTGGAAACATTTCTAGACACATTCAATCTATTTTCCTTCATTGAAACCCCAACAAAATTTCTCAAATAAAGATGATGGAAACCCTTTTGTCTATAGGCCCAAGGATATAAACCATTTGACCTAGTGGGATGACTTCATTTAGAGGTCAGGAGAGAAATCCATGGTTCCAGATCTAACCCACATTCTATCAAGTTAATGGACATATTGATGTTTGTAAAATGTAGGGTATTGTAATTTGTTTTCAAAACTCTCACATACATTTTAATAGCTATTATCATGGTTTTTTCTATTTGTTATACTTGTCATTTGATTAAATATAATATTCATGCTTTATCTTGGGCCCAAATGATCTATAATAGATTTCTTTATTTTAGAAAGTATAAGGTATTAATATTTTGTAAACTTTTGATGAAATCGTATTTTTTGTCACATTAGAGTCGATATTAAAACTAAAATTAAATCATTAAATTTTTTTAAGGAATTATCTAGATTAACTGAATCTCATTAAAAATAATCAAAACCCTAAATTTTATTAGTTAATAATAATTAGGAAGGTTATTAATTATTTTTCCAAGTCAACAAATTATGCATTTACCTCTATTTATGCCTCAACTTTTGAAACTACTACTAGAACTAGAAATTGCTTCAAAAAAAATTGGAATTTTTTTTTTTTTTTTGCATATAGCTTTGTTGTCAATTCTTACCTTATAAATAGTAGATTCCTTGTAGACAATAGGTCAACCATAACTAACTTTTCAATTGGCTCTACAACTAATATTGCAATTCATTGTTGTTGAAGCTTGCTTTGTTTTGGTTCCGTGATGTGTAAATTCCCTTCAAGAATAATCAAAAATGGATTTCATCCAAATGGATTCTATTGGGGGTTCTAAGCATACCAAATACTTTTAAGAATTTTCACGTGCTTCTCCCACTAGAATCAAAGTCTTTAGGTAGATTTCCCATCCTACATACTTCATTTAGCCATTAGTAGAGTGACCTATCCATTGACTTGGAGAGTGTTTCCCCATCCTACATCCCTTGCTTAGCCCAATCTATCCTCCCATTACACATTGCTTTGGTAGAGTAACCCCATTCCCATTGGTTTGATAATGTGTCATTTCACCACAAATCATGGAGGAGAAGCTAACATAGAGACATAGATAGGGGTATTTGATTGGGTACTACCTTGTTGACAACTATTTCACATGTTCATCCATAATATGAGTTATTGCATGTTGGCAAGTGAAATGCTTGACCAATATTGGTTGAACGTAATGGAAAAACCACTAGCCAAATAAATGTAACAATGAAATAAAGCTATAGAAATAGGCATAGATAATGTCAAGATATCTAATACTATTAGATTAATATAGCAAGTAAATAAATTACTAGCCAAAGTAAAAGATAACCCATAGAGTTGAGTATAGTTGTAAATACCCAAATGTATTCAATATATAGGAAAAAGATAAATGGGTACTATAGTAAGATATGAGAATCAAGCCAAGTGAGACCTAAGAGCATATGAAGAGACCCACCTCAAGAAAACATATAAAATCCTAGCGAATATTTCATTTTTTGGAAAAAAAAAAAACATTAATTTTTATTGGTGAATCTTTCTTTTTTTGAAAAATAATTAATTTTATTGGCGATTTTTTTTACATCACTAAAATTTTATAGAGAATCTTGGAAAATATTGGAAAATAATATGAATATAAATTAATTATGATGGAAAATCCTTTAATGTAAAAAAAAACTCTCATGGAAAAGTAGGGACCAAAGGGTGGAAATGATCGATGGGTTTGAGGGGTAGACTCTATAATACTTAGTTGCCACTTGAACCAACAATTTTGTGGTGTCTACGTACTTCTCTTGCACTCTTAGGATCTTTCACCTAAAAGGAGAGATATATAACACTAGAATTGTGGTAGTTCACTCAAATAAAGGATTGTATGATGTAATTAAGACTAAATGCAATGTTATAAATGCAACTAAATGATGTAATTAACTGATTATTAATGCAAAACTAATGTAATATGCAATGTTTAAAAACACAATGTGATATACAGAAATGAAATAGAGATGAAAACTAATGCAAACAGAATTGAACAACCTGGGAATTAGATGATGAATCTCGAATGTTCTAAAATCTGACAGAAATAAATGTAAATCACTAGGGTATGTGCAAGATCATCATGGAAAAAACAAGCCCTTAAGTGGCAAAAAATTCAAAACAATCAGAGTTAGGCAACTTGATGTAAAAATTTGAATGATTTATCTATATTATTTCAAAAATATGTAAGAATAGAATTTGTAGCAAATTGAATGTAGTTTCTAAACTACTAGGTTTTTTTTTTTTAAATCTATTAGGTGAAAATTTGAAATTTCAATGCAATAGTACTTAAATTTTAGGGAAAAGATAAGAAGTAGGTGTTTGTCTAACCACCCTAACTACAATGAAATGATAATATTTTTTTATAAGATTTTAAATGTAAGTATAGGACTTATGTTCATATCTGAATCATATTTTTTTGTAAATTTTTTCCAAGCAAATAATTAATTATCAAATTTTTATTACAACTTTCAAAAAATATAAAAAACTTGTATGTCTGACCACCTTAACTAGGTCAAAACTTCATGAATTTTTTTTTTTTAATCCTATAGTATGTGAAGCATATAATGTGATTCATGTTTCAGATTCAAAAAATGTGATACAATTTCAAAGTTATAGATGTTT
>VDFB02116831.1:0-19873 GCA_007258455.2 Sequoia sempervirens | reverse complement strand
CCCCCTTAAGACGTCATTATTTGTTTTGACAACTTATAAATTAGTGTTAGATGAACCATTATTTATAGTATTTATTAATGCTTTTATTCTCTAATCTTCTATGGTATTGTTATGGTTAGGATTAGAATTTTAATTAGAGTTAGAATTGAACCCTAATTCTAACTGTAATACTAATTGAACCCTAACCCTAACCGTTATTAGAACCCAACCCTTATTGAACCCTTACCTTGTCCTAAAATTAATCCTATCCCTAAGCCTTGTTGTATCTGACCCTAATTGAAACCTAACCCTAGCTCTAGTTGTGTCCTAATCCTAACCTTTACCCAAAGTTTTATCCTATAACCCTAACCTTAATTCACAAAGAAAATTTTTTGGGTCATATTTCTATTTCTTATGTACATAATTTATGTGATATTCTATTTTTTTTCTTGTTATTGACACATGGAGGCAAGACTTTTATTCATTTTTCATACACTACACACAATCATGATATTCTAAATGGGGGAAACAATGATGAAATTAATTTTCCTTTGGATTGAGCTCCATATTCACCATTTTTAAAATTTATCATGTGTGTACACTACGTATTCATCACCTAATGGTTACAATCGTTTTACATATACACATTCTCATGTTATCATAATTTATATTTTTTCTAATGATTACCTCTTTCCTTAATTTTTAGTAGGAACACTTCTTTCCATTACTAGTGAGAAACTAATGGTGTCATTTTATAAATATGTACATTAGCTAATTATATCAATACCTTGTTAGATTTTTTCACTATAAAGAATTTTATTTGCTTAAGAGTTTAGAGCAATGACTTTATTTGTCAATCTAGTTAAGGAAAAATTAAAGAATAAAATAACAAAGAATGGTGATATCCATGATATTCACAAGGTATAGGAATTCCAAGTGCACCAACAATGAGGTAAAATTCAATTTATAGAACTAAATAAGTAGGTAAATCCACATGAATTTTCTCTCATAAAATTAAAATTAATACATTAGAAGGAAAATATCTTCGTGTTCATTGAAAAGAAGATTAAACCTAAAATTATTCTACAATTATGAAGTCTTCAGTAAATTTCACATTAATGTCCTATATTAATGTCTTGACTATGAACATAAAATGTATAAATGTACATGTGTAAATTAAAATTTCAAACAATAATAAAGTCCATAATTTATGTAACATATTAAGTGCATGAAACCAATATATTAAGTGCACATGAAATAAAGTCCAATAGAGTACATGATAAACAAGAAATATAAAACACATAAAATCACATGTTTGTAGGTCATGTAATCAGCTCTATAATCAAGAGAGAGACCTCTTCACACCATGCATTTCATGTGGATGACCTTGAAACACTGTATTATTAAGAGAAATATGAAATTAGATGTAAGACAATAAAAATGATTTAATGACAATTTCATTTATAATCCATCATAAAATTCAATTACCACCATATCTGGACTGATGCTCGTGCACTCAAGAACCCTAAATTTCTAAATCACCTACATAAAACAAGACAAAGAAATTTGAAATTAGATGTACAACTCTATAATTATTATTTTTTTATTCAATTTAATTCAGAATTTATCATATTTTAATTACATACCGTATTCTGAGGTTGTGCACTAGGCTCTTCTCTAGGACCTGTCTATACATGCTCAACTATAGGATGTGTCTCATGCTATAAAAGAAAAAGAATATGTGAAAATATCATATTAATATGTATATATTCAATTTAAAATTTATAATTCACTTTAAATATAATAAAAAAATTAAACTACCATTTGATCTCGAACCCCGCTTCTACATGTCCTCCCCGGTGGTGTAAATCTATGTCCGCTAGAGCTGAAAGCTGCATTAACAAAGTCCTACAAGATCAAAATTAAAGCATGTACAATTCAATTAGGTTATATACATATATTCAAGTTTGCACATTTTTTGTAGAAAGTTTTCTAAACAACTGAAAATCAAGTACCTCAAGAGAATCAAGAAGATCAAATGTTTGCCCAATGCCCATTCTTATTATGGTATCAACCTAGACATACATGTACATAGACATTTAACACTTATAATATTTACAAGTGTACATGCATGTGTTTCATATATCTAGTGAATTCAAAACTCATAAAATTGTAACTATACTAATGTAAACTTTAAACAAATTTACAATATGAATGTACCTACCCATGATCTATGTCGCTCGATAGTGGAGGAGTGCTTGAAAATCCCTCAGGAGGAATCGACGTGGATGCCGATTAACTCACCTAAACCAACATGAATATTTGAAACATATATGTGATTCAATTATAAATTTAAAACTCAAGTTAAATAATTTATGATTTCATATATATTTTTAAAAATTGAAATCAAAATACCCCATAAGGGTTGCCAAGTATGACCGGTGTCGATATATGTACTCGTGGTACAAATGATTGCCCTTGCATCGAAAGTGTCATCTGTACACCAAAAAAAATGATTGTTAAAATGTATTGCAAACTTTTCTTTGATATATACAACCATAAAAAATATTATAAAATGAGTTCGTACATCTAGATGCATATTTATACCTGTGTCGTAGTGTCCTCAGGGTGATGTTCTGCTACGAGGAACTCTACAAATGAACTGATGCGACTAGATGAACCACCAGAATCTCCTCGTCCACCTGAACTAGGTGTAGCCTGATCAGGTCCATAACACACTTGTTGACAACTAGTACATATATGGGGGATGGGTCTCGACACTCCTGGAGTAGTACTCGAACCAGCTCCATAAAAAACTCCATCATCATCATCGTCTCTATGCTCCCCACTTGCTATCGCAAAAGCGTGCTAATCAAGGTCTCCTGCGAGTGTACTAAGGGAACCTAATGTTGAGGCCAGAGCTTGATGATGTACAGGTGCAGGAATGGGAGGACCAGGAGCAACAACAAGGGGTTGTGCATGCACGGGGCGTCGAGGATCAACCCTTGCCCCTAATCTCTGTTGTGGCATGCCGCCACCAATACCCTGAAATGATCTAAAATCAAAATAATTGGGCTTTTGCCCCAAAACAAACTCTACATATAGTTTTCTCAAAAAATACAATGGGAATTCCCAATTAGCATGTGGGGGACTATCAAAAACCATATACTAGCGATCCCAAAAATGTGCAATCATCTGAGGATGTATGCACCATCTCATGGATATTCTAGATTTGTTGGGTGGAATGGGTTGTCGGGTAATGGGGTCAAGAAAGTAGGGGGTAGATGGGCTTTTGTTATTTTAAGGTCTAATATTTGTTTGTAAGATAGACCATCAAAATAAAATTGTCTCATTTGTTCTCTCTCTCATCGATGCCTATCAAGATGAGAATCGATCATCCTGATGGAATCAACAACGTTTTGTATTACAGATGCAAAACGTCTCACATGTGGAGCAATCAATGCTTGACTTTGCATAGCATTGATTTGTGTCTGTAAGGATGTGACTTGATCATTTATTCATTCTCTCAAGCGAGCCTCATCAGATGCCATAGGTGCTGGAGGTGGCATATGAGGGGGAGGAGGAGGGGGAGGGGGAGGTGGAGGTGGAGGTGGAGGTGGAGGGGGGGAGGGAGGCGACCGGCCGTGGCTCGTGCAGGGATTGATGATATCATCAATGTTAAATCATCCATGATATATGCTTGATAATGTACCGCATTTTAAATCATACAAAATAGTCCATGTGCATACAAAATTAAGATCATATATTTAATTGAAATAGATGAGCAACACATATATTAAGCTCATATATTTAATTGAAACTACATATATACATTGGATTGTTCAATCCCAAGAGCATGTCCACAAAATTAAAAAAATTAAATGTATGTACACATACATTTAAAATAAAAATATGATGCATAATTTGCACAAGACAAATCATTGGGAACTAACCATACATACATACATATACAAATTTCAAAATTTAAGAACTATTATGCAAATTTTTAATACATGCACATACATACTAAACAATAAACTTGAAACATTCACAAAATTTCATTTTATGTCTAACACACACACACACACACACACACATATATTATAATTTTTCAGCAGGAGAAATCATGATCTAGTAGATATTCATAAAATATATACTATTATATACTATTCATTATAAGTAGATAAATTCCACCAACTTCACAAATCCATGTCACTAAAAATATCCATATAGAACCAAAATCATAAATTCATGTCACTAAAAATATCTATTTGGAACCAAATTTATAAATTCATCACACAAAAGATCCATCGTTCACCAAATGTATAAATTCATAACTATTTAAGATCATTGTTTTAATTTATAAACTATTATGGATCTCTACTACATAGATATTCATTTCTTTGTGTTTTCCTTTTCAAAATTAGGAGTTCTCCTCTCCTCTAGCCATTGTTGATGCTCATCTACGATCCCATCCATAGCCTTGACAGCATCAACAAGGGTTTGCATCCTAGATGCAAACATCCTCACAGGAGGTGCGACACATTCTTCATTTTGAATAATGTTGATTTGATCTTGGATGGTTCTCGCAGAAGCATTGATTTGTGCTTGCAAATGAGCATGCTCACTGATTTTAGGTGGTGGAGGTGGGGGGTTACGAGGTGGAGTGAGCGGAGGTGGAGGTGAAGGTGTTGGAGATGGATGGTGTGGAGGTGGATTGCGAATATTATTGAATGGATCCATGTGGTCTTTAAGATATGAGTGAACCTGCATTAGATTTGTAATTTCAAGATGTAAGATACATGTTTAGAAAATACCAAGTTAAACCATTCAATATAAATGGCCTTAAATAATTGAATACAAATGATAAAATTATATGTAAGCCTCATTTATATGTCTAAGGTACATGTTATTTGAATGAAAATACAATTAACTATTGATATTGTATAATCTTGCAGGATCTTATTATTGTTAAATTTGGTTGGGCCTTGGGCAACTTTGATCACCAAATTTTAAGAACTTCTTTGTTCCCCTTAAGAAATGTCATATTAGAACCCCTTAAGAAAATTGAATTACGATTTTGGGTGACAGGATGGCTTAAGGGGATTTACGTCTAGTGAGGTCCTAGGAGAAAATGGCATGTCTCAAATGAATAAAATTTGGTGAAGTTTCCCAAGGCAACCAAATTTCATTAAGGACCTTTAATAAAGAAAAAATGATGGCTTTAGGGTTTAGGGTTTAGACTTTAGAGTTTAGGGTTTAAGGTAATAGGATAGCTTAAGGGGATCTACATGCTGCAAGATCCTAGGAAACAATTACATGGCATAAGGTAATGAAATTTGGTGGAGTTGCCTAAGACAACCAAATTTCATTAAGCGCCTAAGAAAAAATGATGGCTTTAGGGTTTACGGTTTAGACTTTAGAGTTTATTATTTAATTAGCTAAAATCCCCAAATCCTAACTTTTAATCAACCATTAAGGGGATAATCATGTCACATCCATAGCTTAAAATTAAAATAATTCCAAATCACCAATCCAAACTCAAACTAATGTAACTTACTTCCACTTCATCAAATCTAAAATGAAATTAATAATCTATCCTAGCCATCAAATCAATTAGACTAATCATAGCCATTCATTTCCAACTACCTTCAATCCAAATTAAAATTAGCATTCAATTATTCCCATCTACCTAATCAAGTCAACACAAGCCCTCCATCAACCCAACCACCTACATTTAATTCTCTCTTCCCTCTCAAATTCAAATTCAAAAATTCACTCATGAAATTCTAGTCCTCGATTCCAAAAAAACCTAGTCCTCCATTCCTTTCCCCTCAACTCTATAAAATAATGACATCCCCAAATGTTTCCATATGATAAAATTTGTATGTATATGTTATCACATTAGAGAACCAAAGAGCAACATCAACACATACATTTTGAGCCATAAAAGAATGTTATGGAACATATTATGCTTCTCTAATCTTTCATTATTTTATTTACCTTTCATTAGAAGTAGAGTATTGAGTTTGCACTTGCATTCTTGGTCTAGAATTTCTCTTCTACACTAAGTACAAAAATATAATATTGGATAGCTTAGTATATATTTCTCTTCTAATATATATTCCCTAGTTCTCCTTATCCATATTTGAGTATCTTAGCATATGTGTAACATGACATGTTAATAATATATCTCATATAAATGTAGGGATGTGTCGCTAATGTCATCTTCAAACATATTTAACCAATAGGAGATACTATAAGCTATCTAATATAACTATACAACCTATATGTAGGTATGACATATGGTGACCTTTGGCTTTTTTTGATATGTCAAGGGTAGTTTTGCAAAGATTAGTTTCTAGTGCTTTTGTGAGTTTTCACCACTTGTACTTATTAAGCTACACTTTTGGGTTTTCAACCTAATAGGGATAAACCTAGTAGATTTTTTAGCTTTGCAGCCTAATGGAGATAAATCAAACCACACTTTTTGGTTTTTAGTTGCACCTATCAAGTTATTTGTTAGCTATTAAATTTACAAACATTCTAGGATTATAAGTCTACTATAAAATTTGATGTAAAATAGATTACACATTGAGCCCTATAATTTAATTACAACAATGAATAAATATAGCAACATTTAGTAGTCATAATGAAAATCAAGCCATGATAGTAATATAGAGATAATATACAATGTTTAATATAGATAAGTTAAAGAATCATTTTAAAAATATATATCTATATATTCACATCATTTTTGTTTTTTCTTTAGATTTCAAATATATCCACCAATCCTCCTTATCTTACATTTTAACATAAACTCAAAAAACATAGTGGACATGTACACCCATATAAAACTACATTAAAATAGTGTTAGATCTTACAATTTTTCAAGGCTTATTTCATCCTCTTAGACGATCACTCTTACTAAATCATTGGTATAAATTAGATGCACACAATGGCACATTATTTAGGTTTATTCCTCATGTTGGATTCCCTATTTTATATAACTATATCTTTATTATCTAATTTAAATATATCTAAGCACAAATTTCTTTTATGTAACACATTGATAATTTCAACTCATTATAAAAACCAAATACAAATTTAAAGGGGGTACACTATATTTATAAATAAGAATTTAAATACCATCCCAATCTCCATGGTGTGTCACTTGTTCACTAAAAAGCCCTTACATAAATCATCTACTTAGGTCAATCTTATCTAGATTTTTCTTAAATATTAATATTCATAAAAAATGGCACAAAGCATATTGATGCATTTCTATCCTTCCACATAAATCTATATAGTATCAAAATATAGGTAATTTTATGGTTAAATTGAATCTCTCTTAATTGCTAAATAATCCATTATGATTGAGGATGGGTGGATTATTATCTAGGATCACATCTTAAAAATCTTATAGAGGTCATGTGGTATGTTTTTCTTAATACATATATTTCCATACAAACCTCTTTCCATGTATTATCAACTCACCTATATGATAGACACCTTCCTAGATTTAAATTTCATACGATATATATGTACCCAAGTGTTTCCAATTGGAATTGCTATAATTATACTTTTATGGCATTCTAGATATTCAAAATAGTTTTCATAAATCTACCAAATAGACCCATTCTTGACATTGAACCTACATAATTTTAGGTATGTCTAATGAAAGATTAGGGTCTAGGGTTCATAAATTTCAAATGCTTTAGTGTTATGGGTTTAGATTTTACAGTTTAGGGTCTAGGGTTTAGAAAACTTAGGGTGAAGTTTGGGTGGCCCTTGGCATAATTTAGACTTGCAAGTTAGTGTCAATTGGAATCGATTGTATGTGTTTAGATTTACGAATTTGTTAATTAAATTTTCAAACAAACATCAAGATAAACTTTATGAATTTTAACCATTCTTTAACATATTGATTTCTAATCTAATTATAATTTAAAATTGAAACTAAAGTTTAATATATATCATTTTTTCCATACAAAGCAAATAAAATTTAAAACATTTAAGCAATGTGAATGATTTTTTGTTCGATTCCAATTTAGGGTTTTAACAATTTGTTTTGTTCCAATTCAATTTAGGGTTTCAATTTTAAACAATTAGGGTTTTTAATGAATTTTTTTCGTTTCAATTCAAACTAGGGTTTTCAAATTCAATTTTTTTTGTTTGATTTGAATTCAGGGTTTCAAAAAGCTCGATTTGGATTTGTAAATGTTTATGTTTTAATTTACTTCGATTTCTAGGGTTTTGAAATGCAATTTTTTTGTTTCAATTTAGGATTTTCAAATCAATTTTTTTGGCTTAACTCAAACAACTTTAAGATTTAAAAGTTAAATTTTGTTTCTAAAACACAATTTAAGGTTTTTTTTTTCATTTTTATCAAAAAACATTTAAGTTTCATTGCAAATTTTTGTCTATTTTGACAATTATTGAATTCTACTATAACAATTAAAAAAATGATTAAAACATGACATAAATTAAAAAAAATACATGCTAAATTAACGTATTTCTTTTAAAATTTCAATTCAAACTAAAAAAATGCAAAGAAATGGGTTTAGGTGGGGTACCTGTAGCTGGTTTGTAAGGTCTCTCATACAAATAATCACTGTATCTCGTTTCACAAGCAATGAAAATCGTTTTAAAAAAAAAAAATAACAGTATAAAACAGGATCCTGATTTATACAACTCAGGATCCCGTTATTGATAAATCGGGATCGTATATTTTATAAATCAGGATCCCATTTCTTATAAATCGGGATCCCATTCCGTGTCCATTGGTTTGGAGTCCGACGGGAAACGGGATCCCGATCTTTAAAAAGTGGGATCCCGTTTGATCTGAGGCTCGAGATCCCGAACTGTAACGAGATCCTGATTTTTAAAAATCAGGATCCCGTTTATTAAATCGGGATCCCATTTGTTCGATGTCGATTTCAATTTTTTGGCTAAGGAAAAAAACTTCCACGTTTTGTGGACTCAACTTTGTGCACCTACCCATTATCATATCATGAGTTCAAAATACGAATGATCAAGGAAGGTGTATGAGCTCTGCTAGGGTTTTCTTGTGTCTGCAGTCATTCTTGGCCCCTCTTACATCATACTGTGTTCTTTTCATGGGAATTTTCTTCTTTCCTATGTGTATGACCACATTTACTACATTTTTTTTGTTTTAATATGCCTTCAACCGGCTCCAACCCCACAGCTCATGCTAGTGTCGATGGTTTGATGGCTCCGATCTATGGCTCCTCCTCTAAACAAACAACGTTGGAAATTTGTTCAGAAAGTCTTTCACGAGGTAAGTCTTTTGACTCCTCAGCTAATGTTGTTTTAGCTTTGCTTGATTTTGATTCTGCTTGTTAATGGCTTGAGCAACATACCCTTCTTGGATATGGTCAAAAATTTAACCAAGGATTTTTTCTTGTTCCATTTTGGAAAGGTCAATCATGTCCAAGAAATCCTAGCACATGGTCTCTAGTATGTTAGGTCTTCCGTTTTAGTCTTCTAGGCATGGACCCAAGACTTTGATGTCTCGGATGACACCAAGTTGCAAGTCTTGGTATGGATTTAATTTTCAGGTTTACTTTTTCCTTGTGTTCCTTTTCTAAATCATATTGCATCCTCTTTGGGGAGGGTCATTTGTATTGAGCTAGATAGGTTTTCTCAGGCCTGACCCTAGAAATAGATCTATGTTGAAGTGGACATTTCACAAGATTTGAAGGACTCCATTGACATTCAAATTGGAGCTCTCTGGCATACCCATAAGCTCACTTATTTTAATCTTCCTAATGTGTGTTATAGATGTCAATCTGCAAACCACAAGATCAAGGACTACCCTTTGGCAGTGCCTTGTACTCTTCTCTAACATGAGAATATGAAAAAGCCTCATCAGGTGAATAATTCTGTTGCCAGACTTGATGAAAAATGGACCATGGTTAGAAATTGTAAAAATAAGTCTAGTGGCTTTGGGTCCGCTTCTAATGCCCCTAAGCTAGCAAAAATAATTTCAAACCCTTCGATTAAGGGGAAAGAGGCTCCTGTTGGGGCTGATGATGTTCTAGCATGGCCTAGGCCAAAGGCTATGCCTCAGCCTGCTCCCATTATTATAGAGCAGTCAAACGCTTCTCCTCCCATGTCAAGAGCTCAAAGGATGTCTCACAGTCCCTCCCCACCATTGGAAGAAGGTGAATATGTGCAAGAGAAATAGAGATTTTCTTCTCTGACTAATCAAATTGGGTAAGTTCCACCATAGTTTTTACAAAATCACTTCTCTTCTTTGAATGAAGATGAGCCAGACTTTGACAATATGGAGGATTTTTGCTCATGAATTTCCTCTCTTGGAATGTTTGATGTCTAATAGACATCTTTAGAAAGTATTTTGTTAGGGATGCTTTGAAGAAATATTCTGGTATTGAAGTGTTTTATCTCCACGAAGTTTTTTTTTTTTTTTTTTGCTTGTGTCGGCCTATCACTCTATTTTTCCAGCCAATCAAATGTTTTTTTATTGATCCTGAAGAAGGGTGTGGCAGAGGTGTCACCCTTTCATCCCCACAAGGGAATGCTTGTGTGGTCAACCATGGGTCTAACCCCACACATTGATTTGTCTCGATCCTTCTCAACATTGATAATCATTCCTTTGGGATTATTAATGTTTATGCTTCTAATGATGTGGTGAAACACTATGTGCTTTGGCATTAGATTGTTGATTCATTTACAATTGCTACTATGGTTGAGATGGCCTATGATTAAGATGACACCTTGCCATTTAGATGAGCAATGCGTAAAAGGAAGGCATGGCTTTACATGCATAATAAATTGGGGCTCTTTGATCCCAATATTGGCTACTATCATTCTCATTCCCCCTGGCACACTTGGTGTAATTATATAGGGTTGGCTCTAATAGGATATTTAAACACCTTGATCGTACTATGATCTCGGCTCAATATTTTTTCTCTTTTGACAGTTCTTCACTCTCGATTAAGTTGTTAGTGGATATGACTTTGTCAGATCATTTCCCTATTTCTTTTTGCATTGAATGGTAGACCAAAAAAAACCTCAGGCTTGCAAAACATAGTTCTTTTTGAATGTCTCTACTTTTTCATTAGCCTGCATTGGCCCACATTCATCATGTCTAGAATTTAGACTACAGGCCAACTCATAATACATGCTGGATT
The DNA here is from genome assembly GCA_007258455.2 of Sequoia sempervirens. Lineage (NCBI taxonomy): Eukaryota > Viridiplantae > Streptophyta > Pinopsida > Cupressales > Cupressaceae > Sequoia > Sequoia sempervirens. The sequence continues at coordinate 8,717 of VDFB02116831.1, read as the reverse complement.
AATTGGTGGAATGAAGCTATCACTCACGATAATATTTTTTGTATTCATGGGTGGTAGCTAGCCATTTTTTGCTAGTGGTCTTATGAGGCTACCACAACTGACCTGCACTCAGCTATCGAGGATTTGGCAACTAGCCCTTTCTCCCCATCATTACAAGTCAGGGTGGCAAAATTAAGATGCAAAAATAAAGTTGCATACAATTATGCCGCCAAAGGTGCTCAAATCAAAGCCAAATTGCACTAGTTAAAAATTGGCAATTGTGCCTCCAAGGAGTTATTTTTGGCCCTACATGCCAAGAATTCATCTCGAGGCACTAAAAAATTAAAGATGGAATTCAGGTGCTCTCTAAGCTACCTGACATTCTCTAGGCCTTTGTTCATCACTATGAGCAAGTTTTCACTACTCAAGAGTTTACGCCCGAGTGATAACAAGCCCTTCAGGATTGTCTTTCTATTGTGCCAAATAGGTTATCTTTAGCCTAGAGAGCTTTTTGTGACCAATTACTCATAGTTGAAGACTTAAGGGAAGCCATTTATTCCATCGCTGATGACAAGGCCTCAGGGATTGATGGTTTACCTTATGAAATTTACAAGGCCCTTTGGGATTGTGTTGAGCACCACTTGCATAAAGTATATCTTGAGGATTTTCATTCCAAATACTTAAGGAATTTGATAAAGAAAGGAAATATTAAATTCATGCAGGTAAGACTGGAGATCCTGAGGATATCTACAATTGGCGGCCTATCACGCTCCTCAATGTTTCTTACAAAAGCATCACCAAAGCTCTCGCTCTAAATATCCACCATGTTTTTCCTTAGATTGTGTGCCCAAAGCAGACTAGATTTATCAAGTCTGAATTTATCCTAGACAACATCATTGTTGTGTGGGAAGGCATGGAGTGGGCCAGGCGCTTAGACTAGAAAGCTTATTTTCTCAAAATAGACTTTGCTAAAGCCTATGACCACATTGAATGGAATTTTATTCTGGCCATGTTGAGAGCCTCGGGGTTTGGGCCTAATTTTATTTAGGTTGTCGAAATGCTCTTTTTAGATGCCTCTACTTGTATCACTATTAATGGCCTTTGGGTTCTTCTGCTCCATTCAACAAGGATGCCTCCTCGCTCCTTCTCTTTAAGTGCTTACTGCTGAAGGATTTGGCTATCTCTTGACCAATGCAGTTTATCAACAACGTTTCAAAGGAATTTATCTCCCTGACTCCCAAGCTTAGCTGTTTAACAACCATTTTGCTGATGACTCTTTCCTCACTCTTTTGGAGGAAGAGAATAGTATCAAAACAACTCTTGAATGTCTTAACATTTTTTGGTTGGCGTCTGGTTATGTCATTTAGTGGCACAAAAATTTGTGTTAGAGATAATACATATTACCCACTCCTCATTGGATTTAGTAGTATGGTTGGAAATGGATTGGGCTAGGAGAAATATTTTGGTTCCTAGGCATTTCCTTTTCCTTCCAGGCCTCTCTAGCCAAGCTATCCTCTCCAGGATTGAGTAGAAGCTGGCCTATTAGATTACCAAACCTCTTTCTCTATCAGGGTAATTCCAGGTGTGCTCTAAGATTTTAGCAATCACACATGTCTACTACTCCTCTTGTTGGTCCCCTTTCGAAAACTGCCCTTGGAAAGCATGAAAAGTTGCTTCAGGACTTGCTTTGGGCCTCTGTAGAGACCCACAAAGAGTTTCATTGTGTTTCCTGGGAGTTTTCTTGCCTTCCTAGAAAATATGGAGTACTAGGGTTTCCCTCCACTCAGTGACAAGGGACTTCCTTGTGTGTGAAATGGATAATTCATTCTCTTATAGACGATGAAGCCTAGAAGATTCTCCTCAAACATTGCATTCAATTTGGTTTTCCTATCCACAAACCTGCCTGGAAGGGGATTGGCTTTCAAACCTTTCTAGCCAAGAAGGAACCAGTTCAAATTGTGAGAACTTTCGTGGCCAAGAGAATTTGGATGGTTTGGGAGGAGATTAAGCCCTAGCTCCACTAGGTCAGCTCTGGTTTCTGTGATGGGCTTTCTCTCAACTAGTAGAATGTTTGTTAGTCGCCTCTTTTTGTTAGCAATGGTCAGCCATTGGCTAAGTTGCCTTGGCTTAAGGTGCTAAGACTCCACAAGAAAGGTATTCAAACTTTGCAACAGGTGTTCCATAGACCCACAATGCGCATCATGTCATGGGAAGATTTTTGTGCCCTTTACAAGCTTCAAAACCAGGACCATGTTACTTATGATAGTCAAGTGAATGCTATTTCTAAAGAAATGCTTCATAAGGTGGGAATTTGTGGGTCCAAGCCCTGGTGGAAGGACTAGAACTAGTACCCAAACACCCCTTTCAAGAACTACAAGCCTAGGCTTCATTATAGATGCCTTTCACCACACTTTCCTATGATTGAAAGTCTAAACTAGAGGTGGCTTCTTCAATCTCTCACTCAAGTCTGGCGAAAAAGATTCTTTGCCACTTGGTCTACAAGTATTGAGTTAAAACTTGCCTACTTTGCTTGGTGTATTCTTTTCCAAGGCTTTCCTATGAGTTCTCAGCGTGTTCACTTGGTGGTCCAGGACCCTCGGTTCCCTTTTTGTGGGCAAGCTAAGTCTTTTAAGCATCTCTTCTAGTTTTACACTAGAGCTCAGTAGTTTTGGAATTGGATTCATGACTTCTTTTGACATTTCAGACCTAAGCCATTCTCTTGGCATATGATTCTGCTGGGAAAGACACCTATACTTCCTACTAAATATACCTAGCTTTTGCACACTTTCAGGGTGGAAATTCCCTTCAATATCTAGAAAGACATAAATGCATGCATATTTACTAACACAAAAATGGATAAAATTTCTTCTTTGTATTCTAAAGCTATTATTTGCTCTAATGTGTTCTTGCAGATTCAAGTTCAAGCCAACAAGGTTGCACTTGAGGTGGCTCACCTTCAGGTGCTTTTATATCATTGGGGCAATGCCTTGTGTACTGTTGCTCAATTTCCCACTTTTTCCACTTCCTCCTGCGGTTGATCACCCTCTTAGGGCCAGCAGTAGAGTGGCTCTATTTGGCCTCGCTCTCAGCCTCCTCTTCAGTGTGGTTCTCACCCTCTTCGATAGAATCATTCTCCTCCTCTGTAGGCTAGCCAGGGGTGCCCCTCTAGAGGAGTTGTAGGGAGCAACAATGGAAATTTCAGGGGGTCCTTTGATGACACTTCTACTACTGGCTCTAGTTGGCCATATTTTGGAAAATTCTTTTTTTGTCTGGCACTTGCAATCTCACCCTAGCGCGAGGAAAATGATAAAGATAAAGAGAAATATGTTGATGATGGATGGGGTCTTCCTCTGGACGTCACTCCATACCCCACTAAGGTATGGGGGAAATTCATGGATGATAAAGACCCTCTTGGCTCTGCGGGCACTACTCTAGCCACTTGATGGCCATTTTATTTTATATTTATAATTTTTATGAACTTCTGGGCTAGGCCCAAGTGACTCTGATTTTTGGTTTTCTAGGCTCTACCCATGTGACTCTCGGGGTGTTCCTTTTTATCACCTAACTTTCTTTGTGAATATATAACTTTATATGTTTATTTTATAATATGGATAGTTGTCTATTCATAAAAAAAAAAAAAATCCTTACTAATTTCAATTCATTCATCTATCTTTATGCATTGCATTAATTTCACAATCAATGAAGTTAAATCTTGATCTTTGATAAGATCTCCACCATCTATCTATTTTTAAAAAAAATCTATAAATTCACTATTTCACCCATATTTTTTATGAATCACAAATATCTAAGATTTTTTTTTTTATCAATTCTATTATTCAAAACTATTAATATTATGCTATTGAGTTGAGTATTCACATTATTCAATTATTGAGAAGAGCAGTTCACTATGCTCAACTTCATCTTTGTAGTTAAGTTTGAAATTTTTTCTTTGAATTCTTATTAATTTTTTTAGTTTTTAATTATATACATTTTGGTGAACCTTGCATGAACATACAATTATCCTAAGTTATCTAAATTTGGTGCTTGTGAGTTTTTGGTGGTTTAATCTTGCAATTTTTATAATTTTTTTGACAAATTTCAAAGTGAGATTTTACAAGGACTTTGATGCTTAATTTGGACTCTCAGTTAGCTCCAAAACACTTTAGACATAAAAAATCATATATAATATGACATTTTCTAGGTGTAGAAAACATTTTAAACAAAAAAATAAATTATTTTAGATATTCTTTCTTTGGTAATCCATACACTTGTATAAATTTGTGCTTTAATTGCTCCATGTTTTCAATTGTATTAAAAATTTATTTCATTACACTTTCAAGTTAAATATTTTATTAATTGATATTTTTTCACTTGGCTAAGATGCATCACATTTGCTTTAGTCCTTAAAATGACAATTGATTCAAAATAGCATAATATTTGTTCTCACATATTAAATTTTAGAAAAATATATATCATTTCAAAGGTTACTTAATGATTTTTTTGTACATAAGGTGGCATTTTATAGATTTAGACAATATTTTTAGGTATAATTAGTCAAAGTTAGCCTATTTTTCAACCCTTAATTGATGACATTATTTTTAAATAGAAAATAGAATTCAATACATAAAATTAATTTGCATAGAAAATCATAAAGAATACTATGGTGAAATTAAGTTCTCCATGTGATGGCATTTGTTTCTAATTTTTATAGGGATTTTAAATTGATTTCTAAAACATTATCCTTGTAGAAAATTGTGTGTCCTAAAATTTGATATTTGAAATGTATTCTTATTTTTATTATATAATGTTGGCCAAAGAATAAAATATTACAAAAAATGTTTTTTGTAAGTGTTACCATGATTTTTGTCATCCCCTAAAAACCATGTTCACTTTTGCAATTTTTTCCTTATTTTAGAGTTTCAGTTTATCCTTTGGTTTTCACAACCTTGTCAAGTTCCACTTAGGTTGCCACAACTATGTTTTACCCCGACACCTTATAATTAAGTCTAAGTTTTCCTTTTGATCATTCTATTTAATGCTTTCCAACCCATGTAAAACTATGAAGCGATTCTCATAACCTTATCAAACATCAATGAATGAAAATAAATTTTGAGTCTTTCGTCAAGTTACTATAGTTTCAAATTTTAACAAAGGTTTTGAAACCTTAGTTGATTTTTGATGAGGTTATCAAAACCCTAGTTTTCGCTAACAACATATGGTTTCAAGATTTTTTTCTATTTTGAAGTGGTATGAAAAATATTGCATAATCAAGTGAGTATTTCAGAGCTATACACAATTTTTGAAACATCTACCAATCTTCAATGAGGTTGTCAAAAACATGAAAATTATTTTCAATCTCCGAAGGGATTACTTAAAAACCTCTATCTGTCTTTGATGAGGCTGTTAAAGCCAACCAATTCATTGGAATTTTTTGGTAGCCATTCTTTTTTAAAATTTTAAAAAATTGTTTGAATGAAGTGTGAGACTAGAAAGCTTATGCAAACCAACCATTAAGGGTACCATTAATGGATATCTACCACTCTTGAACATTAATTTTATGTGTTTATATAGGAGTTAAGCTACTCAAAGAGATCATTTAATAATTATTTGGAGAAGAATTCCATGAGAGGTGAAGAAGGTGAAAACTTTTAGAGAAGCATTGTTGGTAATTTCTATAGTTTCAAAGCATAATTCAGAGGTATAGTGTTTTCTACTATTAAGTTGCATTTACTAAAGAACAATTTGAAAGTACCTTGGTTTGTTTGGAGAAATTATGTGAGATTTATTTTACTCATACAAAAAATATAGTCACTTTTTGTGACAAATTTCCTCTCTGTTCTAGGTTCTCATTCATCATGAAATTTAAGTAGTACCTAGGTTATGAGTAGTTGTATAGTTTATCAAGTATTATGCCTAAAATTGGTGATACGAAGTTAGGGCATATAAACATAGATGAATTTAAGGAAATAATTAGAAAGGATAACTAACTGTCAATTACCTAAGATTAATTGAGAGTGGATTATTACAAGCAACATTTTTCAACATAGAAATACAATGTAGTAAATTGTTTTTAGAATGCATAAACCATTATAACCTACAAACTAAATAGATTAGAACAAATGATAATCAGTTGATTGTGAAGATCGACAAGGACATTTTCACTTCTTGTTTGAAAATTCTAGAAAGGGAAGTGTATGCAAAATTCAATTTCACTTCTCCCTATTAGTATTTTTAAGAAAAGGAAGGGATAATACAAACACATTATCACCCATGAATGGTTCACTATAGCTAAGAAAGGTAAGTCTTAATTTCCGAAGAAGCTACAGAGAAATCACTTTGTGGATGAAATTTTTGACTTAATTATGCTTCTACATAGATTGGAGGGTAATGAAAAAGCCCATGATTTTAAGGATTGGATGTATTTATTTCATCCAAATAATTATTCAAGGTGATCAATATTTGGATTCATAGCAATTGATATAAAATCAGATGCATTCAATAATTCTTAACTTTCTACTCAAAAAGTTATTTTACATGTCCTCTTATTTTCATTATGATATTACCTGTACACTTGACCCTAGCTACGTTTGAGACCTACTGAAGTGCATGATCTAGGTGTTAAAATTTATGATTATTATGATAAAATCTAGTTAGAAAAGAGTTACAAGAATTTTAGTTAGGTAAATAATACATTCAACATGAGGATGATTAGATAAATCCAAGGTGATGTAGGCTTGAGGATCTCTCTGGAAGAAGTGTAGTTAATTAACACCTATGGTAGTCATTTTATTCAATTTCGCAAAGTCTCTTATAACAAGATTGGGTGTTTTGATGAGATTCCAAACAAGTTACCCAAATATACTGAGGAAAAAAAATTCTTAATCAAAATTTGCAGGTAGGTTGTCGATGTGAATAATAGGTGTCACAAAAGGAAAAAGGTAGGCATTCAGTTCCCTATTGGAATTGGGAACTACTCCTGCAATTCTATGTCTGATGCTCTTAACATTGAAAAAAAATTAGCGAAATATACGATATAGTTTTATGAAAGGAGATTCCCCATTGATAGTAATAATTTTATTAAGGATTACCTATAGTTGGGTCTTGGTTTCTATCATGTTCCAAATTTAGAAGATTATTGCATATCCCATGTTGATGAATATGAAGTTCATAGAAGGAGTTGGATGGGGTTAACTTCAAGCTAGATAGTGACATTTAGATTAGATTGGGTTATCCAAGGTTTGAATGATGATGAATATAATTTTTTGGATCCTATCTTCATCAATCACATACAAACCCAACCAATTGTTTCTATTGGACTATTAAGGAGATTAAAACTATTGAAGCCAAAAAAATAGTGGTATTGAGAAGAACTCAAGATTGGGTGGTAAGGAAAAATGCAAAAAAATAAAATGCTCCTCTGGAAAATCTTAGGATACTCATCTTCAAGGAGCGAGTAGTCAAGTTCCCTCATGATTAGGTATGAAATCATCACCCACCAAATAAATAACTCTAGGAGGACAAGGGATGGTGATGAAGAACCTTCAAAGAAAGGGTTTCCAGAGAAAACCCATGGAGAAGATGCCCCTAATCTAGTACAAGAAGAAAAGAAGAAAAAAGTAGCTGAATAAGAATAAATAATCATTGTTTCTACTTCCCCTTCATAGGAAACTATTGCTTCTTCTCCTAAGTCTTCTCCTCATGTGGAAACAAAAAAATATCTTTGGGTTGGTCCTAATTTAAATAATAATTCTTAATTTAATCCTAATATTCCAAATATGATCATAAAATGGGTAAATTAAGAGCATAATTAGGTCCAATCACATGTGAGGGAGCTAAATGTAGTGTGAAATTATCACTTGAGGCTAACACTTTATAATGCTATAGCATATAAAATTGGTTCAATTTAAGCTATTTATCTTTAATCATATTGTGTAAGACTTAAGGAGTATTGTTTGGCCTACTAGAGGTTAAAGATGGAGACACATACTCTAAATCATATAATTATCTATTCATGCTATTGTCTAATCTTAAATACAACTAATTACCCATTTTTTGTACATTCTTTGGCCTTTATTGTTGATGTATATTTTTAGGATTTATGAAGATATATTTTTTAGAGATAAAAAGGTATAAAGGTTAATCACTATGCATGAGAAAACCCTAACTAAAAGATATAAGAATATGAAGATAATAATTTATAAAATATACAAAAATTACAATTGAAAATCATTTCAAATGCAAAAACCCTAAGTTTTTTGAGAAACCTTAGGGAAATACTAGGTCATTTAAAATAAAATAGGTTTAGAAAAATGTAACAGAAAATAAATTATTTTCCTAAATAATAAGTTTTATACTAACTAATAAATAAATGGATTAACATAGATAATATATATGTGGTATGATATATATTAGGAAATTGGAACTTTAAATTTTAATTAATGAAAATAAGCATGAAGGTTAATTACACTTAGCTTTAGGTAAGATGAATGTTAAATATGTTTTCTTTTTATTAAAAAATCAGGGGAAGGGCCCTCATCCCAATACAAAAAAAAAAAACATAACAAAAATAGAAAACCAAAGAGAAACAACTCAAGCATCAAATCTTGAAGCATGCTTGAATTTCCCCCCAAGGGCTTGTAAAAAAAATGATTCCTTATTAGGAATATATTTCTTCCTATGTTACACAACTCTCCATGAAGAATCAATAACCAAAATTTAATAATTTAGACAGGAAGGGG
>VDFB02116830.1:0-21401 GCA_007258455.2 Sequoia sempervirens | reverse complement strand
GATAACTTAGAGGAGTTGTACAACAAACTTAATTATGGGCCCAACAACATATGGAACTGCGATGAAACAGGTGTGCAAGCTGGCAGAAATTGTGCAATGAGAGTTATTGCAAAAACAGGGACGAAATGTGTTCCACAATTAATTGCTAAAAGCAGAGAATGGATCACTGTTCTAGCTTGTGTTAGTGCAGCAGGTCAAGCTATATCTGGTTACTATTTGTTCAAGTCCAAAAGGAACATTAAAAACTATATTGTTAACTGTGAGCCAAGGGCATGCATGGCAATCCAAGAGCATGCTTGGATGACCAAAGAATTATTTGTGGCATGGTTAAAACACTTCGCAAAAAATGTCCCAGGAGGTGTGTCACCAACCAACAGAAAGCTTCTAATCTTTGACGGTCATGGCAGCCATGTGGCATTCAAAATGGTTGAAGTAGCAAAGGCTATGGGAATAGATTTGCTCACACTTCCAGCACATTGCAGTCACAAATTGCAGCCCCTTGATGTTAGTGTGTTCTCACCATTTAAGAACTACTTCAAACAGCAAAGGACTATATGGCTCTCTGCAAATCCTCAACTTGACATTGGAAGGGAAGAGTTGGCAACACTTGCCAGCAAAGCTTTTGCACAAGCTTTGACTCCTAATAACATTGCAAGTGGTTTTAGAAAAATAGGAATTTGGCCATTAGATCGACATGCACTTGACTTGGATATGGGGCCAAGCCAAGCTTTTGTGGTTGAAGAGGAAGGAACGACATTGGGAGCAGAAACTGAGGGTGATACAGCTGATGAAGAGGCACAGTTCATGGCAGCTGAGACTTGTTTGAGGATAGCAGGTTGGAATGAGGAACAGATTGGACAGTTTGTGGATACCTTTTCTGCAAACATTCCCCCAAATCCAGAAAACATTGAGGCAACAGAAATTCAACAAGAACCAGCAGTTCGATCATCTAATCAGGCAGCTGAAAATGAAGAGAGTCTGAATCTGCCATCTGAATTTGAAGATGCAGCTTTGAACCTAGGGGTGCATCTCAATTTCACTCAAGTGGATGAAGGGTTGTCCATGCCATCACCACCGAATGTTGATCCTGAAGATGTAATCCATTACTTCACAACTGGGAGAAATTGGGAGGCTGAAAATGATGAAGAGGATGGAGTCGATGGTAATGACTCAAATGATGAAGAGGCTGACTATGTACCATGCACACAAGTCAATGATCAACAACCAGCAGGCTGCAGAAGCACTTTTTTGCAACTCCCAATGCAACGAGTGCGCCAATCATCTAACAGAGGTCGCAATGGGGTCCTACGCCTTAGTAGGCAGTCTCAAATTTTGACATCAGATGATTTCTTCAATTTGCTGAATGAACAAGAGGCACAGAAGCAAAGAAACCAAGAATTGCAGCAAAGGAAAAAGGAGCAAATGGCTGAAAGGAAGGCAGAAAGAGAAGCAATCCTCGCACAGAGGGAGGCAAATAGATTGGAGCGTGCTGCAAAAAAACAAAAAATTGTAGAGGAGAAACTGAGGCAGCGACATGAAAAGGAGCTTCAAAGGGAACAAGCAAAGATTGCTAGATAGTTGAAGGAAAACCAAAAGCAGGCGGAAAGAGCAGAAAGAAACAGAAGTAAGAGTACTCCTACAACTCCTCTTCCAAGTCAACATCCAATTTTAAGGGACATGATTAACATTTTGTCTCCAGCCTTTGCAGCTCTTAGCAGCCTACAAAATGGGTCTTCTGAAGGCTGCTCTCCACAGTTACAGCTAACTCCAGAGGCAAATCATGCATTGCTTGCTTGTATAGCAAGTGCCATACGGAACAATCCGCAGTCCTCAACATCTTCTCCAGTTGACGCAGAGTCAGTTGACCCCCAAGGACACACCACTTCATAATCAGATATGTCGATGTCTGATTACGATTTTTTGTTGTCAATTTTTTGACCTCGAAGTGTGCTAGAGTGTTTTTTGTAAAACTGAATGCTGGACTATTGTATTGGACAGTCAAAGGATACTAGTTTGTTGTATTGGATAGCATTTGGATACTAGTGTCTAATTTTGTAGAACTAAATGGTAGTGTGTTCTCAAATTATCTAATTCGATGTGTTCCAATGTGTTTTTTGTATATATGAAGACTCCTTGTCTTCTTTCCAAGTTAATGATCTATACTTTTGTGATTCAAAATCAGTTTTGTGTTTGTTGTATTCATCTATCATTGATGTGATTTAAAAATATGACTCACTAGTCTATTCAAGATCTATGTTTTGTAAATAATGCATTTGGTAAAGGTTGAAAACATTATAATTCAAACTTTGTATTTTCCCTGACATCAGACTTTTTGAAAATTCAAACTTAATAATTCAATAAGTTTCTATGTATTTTCTCACATCTATGTATGTTGTTTGATTTTGAATTATTTTCTGTGCAATTAATCTGATCACCTAAAATCAACAAATCCCACCATAAATAAAATCCCATTGTTCAGGTTAATGAATGAACATCATCAGAAAAAAGAACATCATAAATGAACACAATGTCTAGCAGGTCACAGCCAAGGTAAGCTCTTGAAAGACTTCACTTGAAATGTCATCATGCAAATTGACTTGCTCTTTACAACCTCCCTAGTTGTGTATACATGCATACATATATATATATGTAGGTATATATATATATGTAGGTATATACATACATACATACATACATACATACATACATACATACATACATACATACATACATACATACATATGTATACACAACTAAGTATATGCATACATATAACTATACATCTATATGCAACATATCCATAAATTAATCTATTTGAAACTATAAATTTTTGAACACATACACTTGGAAATTAATTTAATTGTAAATTGTAAATGTAAGTTTACAATGAATAATAAAAATGAACATTATAAAAGAACACAATGTCTATCGGGTCACAGCCAAAGTAAAGTCTTGAAAGACTTTACCTGATATGTAATCTTACAAATTGACATGGTCTTCACAACCTCCTAGCCATTTGACATGCCTGCCACAACAAACAAATATAATACAACAAACAAACATGGACAATAGTTATTGAAATAAATAAAAAGATATACTAGTTAGTAAAAAACATAGAACAATAATTGAAACTTAGAACAATTTGAACAAAAAATCCTTAATTATTTGGTGTGTTGATAAACACAATTACCAAACTGCCCACCATGAACATCGTTACACCACCTCTCCTTGTTCTCCCATGCCTGCAAGAAAAGATTTACAACCACGGGTAGTCACAACCGAGGCTAGTAACATACAAACATCATATGACCTTTGAAATAATGCATGTACAACAACACATAATTAATCAAGTTCAATTGCGAATATAGTAGTAGAGGAGAAAAATTGTGAATGCCACTGGCTGCTATCCCTCTTATTTAGAAATTTGAATTGACAATTGAATGCATTCAATTTGATTGTTGTGTTTCAAATATGAATTTGTTATAGCATTTGAATTTGTAGCTGCCAGTTACGTAGGTTTTTAGAGATGATATGACTGAATTCTGCACTATATTTGGATTGGATGTTCATTTGGGAAGCCTTATATATCTGTGATTTTTTGCAGCTTTGCATGCATGCATAGAGTCATACAATCATATATCAGTAATATACATTGCAAAGCAGAAAAAAACACCTAAATGTGTCACTTTTAACATCTAATTAAAACTCTTTTATCATTCAAATCCGCTCAAAAGTGAATGGGTCTAATTCACGTTAGCACCTTCTACAATCAATTTCGCACCCATTACAAATCACTCCTACATATTAATCTCCTTACTAAAGCACCGGACACCAAACACATTACACCCCAATTAATCTTCATTTGGGGTCCGATTGATGCATATGACTAATGTTTTTTGTGGGTATCCCATCCTATTCATTCGCTTTACCGCGCGCTGTCTTTGTAGCTGCGCATACATACACACACACACACACACACACACACACACACATATATATATATATGTATCTATATATGTATGTATGTGCATACATACATACATACATAAATGGACATACATACATGTATCTATGCACATACATACATACACACATACATATATGTATGTATGTATGTATGTGCATACATACATGCATACATACATGCATATATATATGTATATATGTACATATGTATGTATGTATGTATGTATGATTGACGCATATGACAAATGTTTTTTTGTGGGTATCCCATCATAACCATTCGCTTTGCCGCGCGCTGTCTTTGTAGCTGCACATACATACACACACACACACACACACACACACACATATATATGTATCTATATATGTATGTATGTGCATACATACATACATACATATATGGATTTATATATGTATGTATGTACATAGTAATATACATACATACATACATACATATATGGACATACATACATGTATCTATGCATTACACATACATACACACATGCATATATGTATGCATGATGTATGTGTGATACATACATGTACATATGCATATATATATGTATATATGTATATATGTATGTATGGGGGATGTATGTATGTAAGAGGATATATATATATATAGAGGGAGAAAGTGGAGGGAGAAAGAGGGGGGGAGGAGTGCAGAGGGGGAACATACATATACATACACATACATGTATGTATGTACGTGTATGCACATACATATACACACAATATTACAGCTGTATGTATTGTATAGAGCAGATGTATTATTACATGCTATTATATACATATATGTATAAAATCGTATGTATGTATGTATGTGCATTACACACATAGATACATTTTTATACATATATACAAATAATACGGCTAAAAGGAGTGTAAGAGGAATGATTTATTTCATAAACAAGCAGTAATAATTTTGACATCATCAATTAAACCCTTAATGGGTCGTGAAAGATGCAGAAGAAAATGAATAACCAGTACCATTGTTTGCATTTTGAAAGGATAGGCAAAGGATACACACATATACATCGATTTGTTGAATGAACAAGAGACACATAATGTAAAATGACAAATATATGTATGCTAGCCTACTGTATGTGCAATGGAAAGTAGAAATTTCTTTACAAATGGTAGAATGTATAAAGTAAGAAGACACTGCATAAATGAAAATAACTATAAGTACCTACCTAATACTTGGGATATTAGAGGAATGTGCAGAGGATGCTTGTCGTTGCTTTCGATACATACATACATATATACATGTATGTATGTATGTGCACATACATACATACATACATTTTTGTAATATGAAAGATGCAGAAGAAAATGATTAACCAGTACCATTGTTTTCATATTCAAAGGAGAAAGATGTTAGATGTTACCTGAGGCCTGCTGTATGTGCAATGGAAAGTATGGTATGTATGTATGTATGTCTGTATATGTATGTCTGTATGTGTACATACATACATGTATGTACATATGTATGTCTGTAAGTGTATAATGTATGTCTGTATGTGTATATACAGGTATGTATGTATATATGTATGTGTGTATGTGTACATACATACATGTATGTAAATATGTATGTCTGTATGTGTACATACATACATACATACATGCATACATGTATGTATATATGTATGTACACATACAGACATACATATATACATACATTATGTATATATGTATGTGTGTATGTGTATAGATGCAGAATATTCCAAACAAGGGTTTCATGAGATTAATTCATTAAGCACACAAATTTGGAAAAAACCATGCAAGGGTTTTGACAAAAACATATTTATTTTTAATGGGTTTGTCGATTTATGCCCAAAGTGACATGGGTTTTTTATAGACATGTGTTCAAACCCACGAAATTCCTGATCATTTCTGGAGACAAAATCATGAGACAATCGACTTTACCAGGTCGTATTTAATAATTTAAGCACAATAAAACCCGCATTTGGAAAAACAAAGCAAGGGTTTTCACAAACCCACGAAATTCGTTATCATTTCTGCAGACAAAATCATGATACAGTCGAATTTACCACGTTGTGAGCATGCGGTAACATGAGGACAGGAAATCATTTTACCCCAAAAAAACCCGTGTGTATAACGCCAATACCATGACATTAGCAGAATAAAACAACACATGGCGAGATGCATGTAAGATGCATGATTTACTTCATAGACAAGCAGTAATAATTTATCAAACGTCGAACAAACCCTTCACGGGTCTTAACACTCGAATAAACCCTTCACGGGTCATGAAAGATGCAGAAGAAAATGATTAACCAGTACCATTGTTTGCATATTCACAAGGTAGACGATGTTAGATGCTACCTGGAGCCGTGCGCACGTGGAGGAGCTGTGGGGAGCCGTCGCCATCCGCAGCCTTCTCCATCGCCGTGAACCTTCCAGACAGCGCGTGGCAAAGCGAATGGTTATGATGGGATACCCACAAAAAAACATTAATCATATGCGTCAATCGGACCCCAAATAAAGATTAATTGGGGTGTAATGTGTTTGGTGTCCGGTGCTTTAGTAAGGAGATTAATATGTAGGAGTGATTTGTAATGGGTGCGAAATTGATTGTAGAAGGTGCTAGCGTGAATTAGACCCATTCACTTTTGAGCGGATTTGAATGATAAAAGAGTTTTAATTAGATATTAAAAGTGACATAATTAGGTGTTTTTTTAATTTTTTATTGGTGGTTATATGTAGGGGGTATTGGGACATTAGGTGATGATAACCGGGCGGCACCTCTAAAAGGGGTCTTTTTGACATACGCGCGCATATCGGATGCTACCGCACTCTACCGAATTGCCCAAAAGCCAAAACCTTAGTTATAAGATCTTAACTCAGGTGCGAAAAAAACCCATAATTTTTTTTTCCGATTCGACATACAGTTTGTATTCTACGGTTGCGCGAAGTTAGCCCTGGCGGCTACTGGGTACACACCAGAATACCCGTGAATTGGTATTCTTACAAAGCTCAAAGTGTGATCTATTAATGCAACATCATTTCATATGGTGATTCAGGATTACTTACTGAACTTTGGAGATCGACCTGAGGAAAGCAGACGAGGCAAGACAACCCACTTACGTGACACATACATTCACCTCAATATAGCAATATCCAAGCCATTCAGATTTCCCCACAGTTGCTTTCGTTTTAGAAAAAAACGTGTCCATCTAATCCCTTTCTCTGGATCGAGACATATTAGAGATGCCGTTTATCTTCCCTTTTCATACAACCTTCGTCTCCACTGCAATGCACAAAACAAACTCATGATGCCCAAGCCAAGCCGTCGACTTCAATAGTTTGAGTAACTCTTTACCATTTTATGCACCACATATTCTCCCCTTAATTTTGACTGCCATAATCTCATTTCCATGCAGGCTGGAGCTACTCTAGTCCATTGCATAGTATATCAAGGTTGATAAGGGAAAAGGACAAGTATAGTGTAGTCTCAGCGAACATATCAAACCAAGATTCCCATCTCCATAACTTGACATAATGTGTACTATTAGCCAAAGAAATTTGGTGGGGTTCCCGCCAGCGTCAGACTGGAGGAGATGTCGGTGGGGTTCCCCACGTAGAATAGCCTATTGGCTAAATATAGCAGAAATAATAAAGTATTCGACCAAGTCAATGAAAAGGTGACCACTAGGTAGACATGATTTCAACTTGTGTCCAAAGGGAAATAGGATTTTAACATTTATGCACTGAAAATTCATTAAAAAAATGACAAATGAAGTCAACATTGTTACGGTCCCGTGTGCTGATCCGGAAAATTTCACAAAATTATCAAATTAATAAACAAAAATAAATTATCTTCCACCTTTGAAGAAGTATGAATGTTGTGAGCAAAATTATTAAATTAATTGAATAAACATAAATAAATAATCTTCCCCCTTTGAAGAAGTATGAATGTTGTGAGCAAAATTATTAAATTAATTGAATAAATAGAAATAAATAATCTTCTACCTTTGAATAAATATGAATGTTGTGAGCAAAATTATTATAAACAAACTCAAGATTTTACCTTGGAAGTTGCTGGTGCACTTGTTCTATTACTTTTGTTGCAATCTATTGAAAGTAATTAGTATAACAAGTGCTAAAATAATGATTGTCCTCTATTTTTTTTTTTTGGTATATCTTCTACAAATTAATGAATAATTAAATTTTTGGAATTTTTTCTAATATAGTATTTCAATTGGTCTTATCATGAAATTTTTTGAGTTGTACCTTGGAGTAGTAAAAAGTAGGAAATTGTAGTTAAATGCATTAAGAATGGCGAGTAGCGGTGCCGAAGTGCGAAAATCAGCAGGGATCCAGAAAGGTAGGAGTTGGTGTGACAGCGGAGGAAGAAGACCGCCAGTGGGAAAGACACTCTGAGGAGAAATTCTGAAACCAGGTAGACCTTGCCCCACAATGGGTTTTGGTGAATGGAAAATGGGAGGATCGTTGTCACCCCCGGTACAGGAAAAATGGAGACTGCAACGCGCCAATGCGGGGAGAGAAGCCTGGAATCATTCAAGGCAGGAGAGCATATGGGAGACCCCCTCCATGGATAGCCTTGAATAATGGCAACAGGGGGGAAGCATGAAGGAAATCGGGAAGGCGAAGGAACCCTAAGCAAAATAGGGCTTGGAAGTGGAACTCAAAAACATCAAAAAGGAATGGAGGATTTTGGGAAAGTCGTGACCATAGGTCGGACCTCGATGGCAACTGGAGAGCAAGGAAGCCTGAGAAACAAGCAAGAGATCTAAAATATACCAATACCTCTGTGCTCCAGCAACTGTAACCACCATGGAAGTCGGGCGATGGTAGGGCAAGAAGGCCCCCTGCAGAAGCCGAAAAGGAGTCCCGTAAACTGCACTCAAGCATGACCATTGTGATTCCTTCAACCTTGATTGAGGACAAAAGGGAAAAACTAACAAAATGTGTGATTTTAGGGAAATGGTTGGGAGGCAAGTATTCCAAGGAAAAGATGGCTCTCTGGTGGAAGGAGGCTTAGAGTGGCGAAGTTGAGATTAAATTCCTACAGGATGACTTCTTTATCTTGGAATGTGCATTGAAAAAAATAAAACATGTTATCCTGAAGAAGAAAGACTTAATGTTTGAAGGCACGGGCTTTAACCTCATGCAATGGCAACAAAATTTTAACCCACAAGACTTCATCCCTTATAAGATGCTTGTCTGGATTGGTCTACCGAATTTACCATCATAACTGTGGTCTGAAGCGGCCCTGATCTGCATAGGGGACGCCCTGGGAAAAATAGTCAAGGTGGATGAGGCGGCGTATCACTCAGGTAACAATGGTATGATGAACATCTATGTGGAATTAGCCCCATGGAACTCTGTCGAGGAAACTCTTGAACTTATACATGCAAAGGGGCGTTTTTACCAGAAAATCTCATGGAAATTCACAGAGGAACAAATCCAGATCAGAAAAGCTTGGGAAAACAGGACCTTCTGGGCAAATTTTAACTCTGACCCCAAAGGCAAACAAATCTTGGAGAATGGTGAGGGTCCTTCGCAAGCACCAAAAGAAGACCAAAAGCCAGAGGAAATGCCAGTCAGGGAGAACAAAGCCACATTGGATGAACCCCCCCAAGCAAATGCGGAAGTCCAAGGTGGATTGGAACCCAATGAAGTCTGGAGAATGACTGAGGCGATAGAAGAACAATCTCAGTTGAGAGATTTGGAAACCATCATGGAGGTTGGCAACGACTTGCGATTAATGGAAAGAGAAGTTGGAAATTCTCAGGTGCACCTCTCCCAGTCAGAATTTCAGGAGGAAGAGGAGCTGGGCTGGGAAGGAAACAATGTGCAATTGGTCCCGTTTAAGGATATAAAATGGACATTGGCTGAGCCAATCGAGGAAGAAGAGAAGGCGGACCCAGAAAGTGAGACAGAGGAGTTGAAAGTGGATCCCTGGAAGGCAGGGGAACAAGATGAAGAAGCTCCTCCAGACATCCCAATTGATCAAGAATCCCCTAGAGGAAACATGGGGGTGAAGCAAACATTGGAAGGGAAGTGTAACCTAGACTGCGGGGACAAAAAGAAAGTGGGAAGAAAATCGAAGGTTGAGAAGAGAGCCATGGATGGAGAGGCTCCAGGACAACAAAAAATCTCCATGCCATTAAGATCAGGGAAGGGAAGCTCCCTTCCTGGGGGGCAATGAGGATCTATAGCTGGAATGTTAGGGGCTTAAACGCCCCTAACAAGCAACGCCTTCTTAGGTGTTTTCTTTTTGTCATAGACATAGATGTTTTGTTAATACAAAAATCCAAACTAGGAAGATTGGAGGTGGAAAAAATTGCTTGTTATCACAAAGCATGGAAGCTGCTTTCTGTAGACGCACAGGGAGCATCTGGCGGCCTAATAACCTTGGCCAAGCCACAGGCAGTTTGTTTAGAGGAAATAGTGGCAAACAAATCTTGGCTAGCTTGCAGAATTAAAAGCTACAGAGCCAACCTATCCTTCATATTGATCAATGTGTATGGGCCAACCTCTGTGCAAGGAAAGAGAGCGACCTGGAAGGAGGTGAAGGACCTAATGCAGCTTGAACACGAAAGTGTTTTCATTGTAGGAGGCGACTTCAATGCTTTGATTCGCAGTAGTGACAAAAGGGGGGGCCAACACTCAAGGTCTCAATCGCAGATAGACTTTGTGGATTTCATTTCGAGAAATGCAATGATGGAAATTCCAATGCAGGAAGGATCATACACATGGACAAACCGAAGATCAGGGTTTAACAATATAGCTAAGAGGCTTGACAGATTCTTCTTTGGCGGTGACTTTAGCAAGTTCCCCTTTACATTTGAATGCAACATCGTTCCCCAGTCAGGATCGGATCACTACCCAATTAAGCTAGAGATTCTGGGGGATAGAAGCAAAGTAAGGTGTCCATTCAGATTCGAGAAGATGTGGTTCTCTGAGTTTGGATTCATCCCAATGATTGAAGAGTGGTGGCATAGTGAGAATCCGGAAGGCAACAAATTATTTCGAGTGGTTAGGAAATTAAAACTAATAAAGCAGAAATTAAAAAGTTGGGACAAGGAGTCCTTTGGAGACATCTTTCAAGAAAAGACTTGGCTAGAAAGTGAACTGGGGAAGCTAAATGAGGAGGTCATTGCCAATGGGATGAACGAGGACTTATTTGTCAAGGAAAGGGAGCTACTGAGAGATTTAGAAGTGCAGCTGGAATGGGAGGAAATCTTTTGGCGCCAAAAATCAAGAGAGCTTTGGTTACAGGAAGGAGACAGAAATACGAAGTTCTTCCACAATTCCACTAGAGCAAGAAGAGAAAGTAATAGGATTTCCAAACTAAAATGTAGTGATGGCTCAGAAATTGAAGAGGCAGCGACAATCTCTCAAGAGGCGGTCAACTTCTTCTTGAATCTCCTCAATAACCAGGAAGGATCTTATCTACATGAACAAAATGCCTTTCTCAAGCAGGTCCCCAGGCTAGTAAACGGAGAGCAAAATAGAGTGCTCCTCCAGCCATTCACAGAGGAAGAAATCAGGGCCGCCACCTTCCAACTCCACCCTGACAAAGCCCCAGGTCCAGATGGTTACCCAACCATCTTTTTCCAGAACTGTTGGGGCTTTCTAGGAAAAGATATAACTGAGGCATTGGAAGAAGCCATGGCTGCAGGAGACATTTTGAAGGAAGTAAATAACACATTTCTTGTTTTAGTCCCAAAGAAAGAGAAGCCAAGCTTGTTGGAGGAGTTTCGTCCCATAGCATTATGCAACACTCTGTACAAGATCCTCACGAAAACAATAGCGAACAGATTAAAACCTTTGATGCCAACCCTGATTGCAGAAGAACAGACTGGCTTTATCCCAGGCAGGTCAATCTACGAGGGAGCCATTATCGCCCAAGAAGTGATTCATTCCCTACAGTACAACAGAAGACCTGGAATGTTGATAAAGCTTGACATCAGAAAAGCCTATGACTCAGTTGATTGACACTTTCTATGCAAGGTGTTGGAGGCATACGGATTTGACAAACACTGGGTCAACTGGATCTTCAAGTGCATCTCCACCTCTCAGTATTCCATTTTGATTAATGGAGAGCCAGTTGGCTTTTTTGCAGCCTCAAGGGGATTGAGGCAGGGAGACCCACTGTCTCCATTCCTCTACATCCTGATGGCCGATACTCTAGGACGCTCTTTAAGTCAGGTAGTGGAGGTCAGCAGGATCGCAGGGCTACAAGTCACAAGGGGTGTTCCTCCATGCTCACACTAGCAGTTCACAGATGATACTCTGCTTCTTGGCACCCCAGAGGAAGAAGAAGCTCAGGCCTTCAAAGACATCCTAAACGAATACGGTAAGGCCTCAGGCCAGGTAGTAAGTGAGGCTAAGTTAGAATTTTTTTTCAGAAAAACTCCACAAAGGATGATTCACAAGGTGGCTCGAATGCTCAACTTCAGGATTGGTCAGTTACTGACCACTTACCTTGGTCTCCCTCTAGCCACTGGTGTCAGCAATTGTAGGTAATGGGACCTGCTGGTTGAAAAGATGGAAAACCGCATGTCTTCATGGGGCAGGAAATGGCTGTCATGGGCGGGGAGAATTATAAAGATCAAGGCTGTGATCTCAGCAATCCCAATATATCTCCTCTCTTACCTGGCTCTCTCCAAGAGCAAAGCCACCACAATAAATCAGGGTATGAGGAAATTCTTCTGGAAAGGATCATCAGAACAAAAGAAATACCCTCTCATAGCCTGGGATGCTGTATGTAAAGCAAGAAATAACGGTGGAGTGGGCATACACAACATCCTAAAACAGAACCAAGCCCTGGGCGCTAAGCTGATCTGGAATGTCTACACCAAGGGCGAGGCAAAGTGAGCAAGGATTTTGCGGCACAAATACTTGGTAAACTAAGATTCAAATAACATTTTGCTGACAGACCACCTCCCGCAGGGCTCAAGAATCTGGAACTTCATGAAGGCATGCAGACCACTCGTTCTCAAGCATCTCTCGTGGGACATTAGAGATGGTAGGAGTGCGAACTTCTGGGAGGACTCCTGGGGAGGCTTCCCGAGCATAGACAACATTACCACAATGGCGCAGACAAAAGCAATGCTTCAACAACTATGGGGCTCAAAGGTAAGAGACTATATGTGTGAACAGTGGTGTGACGGGCGCTTGTTATGGTCTTGGAGAGACCTAAACACAGTGGATATACAAGGTGCGGACAGGGCAGTTTTGTTGGATATTCTAAGAAAGAGAAGTACACAGATCAAATTGGGAGCGGACAAACTAATTTGGGCTAATTCGAAGACAGGGAACTACAGACCCAAAGAAGGCTATATATCCCTCTGTGCAGAGGAGAGAAAATCCACATTATGACTAAAGCTCTGTTGGAGTAAATCTTGCCTCCCAAAGGCAGGCACTTTCGCCTGGGCAACAATGCAGAACAAGATTCTGACAACAGACAAATTCAGGAAATTGGGCTATGCAGGCCCATCATGGTGTGTGTTATGTAGGAAGGTAGAAGAAGATGCTAATCATATACTGTGAGTTGTCCCTTTGTGCAGGCATGTTGGAGATGGCTATGTGCCAAACTGGGATGGTCATGTGCATTACCAAACGACATCTTGTCACTTTTCTACTACTGGCCAGTACTTAAGAAAGGATCCCTGTACAATGTGCTTTGGAAGCTCTGCCCATCTCTCATGGTGTGGGAGTTGTGGAAGGAAAGGAACAGGAGGCTCTTCACTGATAAAGCTCGAAGCTTTCCCACTTTTGTCTGTTGCCTTGAAGCTGCTATAGTCGAGGAAACAAACAACAGAATAATGTTAAGATCAGGAGATGATATTCAATTCACAGAATGGGATGCACAGATGAGGAAAGGCTGGCTTGGTTTGAAGATTCCTAACCCAGGACAAGTGAAGCATGAGAGGAAGCCTCCAAACCGCTCGAGTGTGGTGTGGCAGCCACCCCAAGAAGGTTGGTTCAAACTGAACTTCGACGGTGCATCGAGAGGCAACCCAGGCATTTCTGGGGCTGGATGCATCATTAGGAACTCTCAAGGTCAAACTCTAGCTACACAATCAATCCCATTGCCTGAGGGCACAAATATGGTGGCAGAGATGCAAAGTTTGATATGGGCCCTCTACCTTTGCAAAGAGTTGGGACTGTCAAGGGTGTTGGTGGAAGGCGATTCAATGGTGATAGTACAAGCATTGAAGTCTAGAAAGCTCGACAATTGGAAGCTCCAACCAATACTAGAAGAGGCTCTAGAGGCACTGCATGGTCTTTCATGTTTTGAGATCAAACACATCTTCAGAGAAGCAAATTTTGAAGCAGATAAGCTAGAAAATGATGGTGCAGATGGCCTTAAGAGCACGGTATTCCTCCCCCCTAGAGTTACCTGATTACATTCCTAAGCATCGGCATATTACTCCACCTTTCTTAGCCAGTTGTCTTTGGCGATGGTAGCTAAATGAGGGGTTAGCTCTAGCCCACGCATTCCCAGCAAGTGAAAGCGAAGCTTTAAGGTGGAGGTCGAGCTTTTTATGCCTTAATACTGGCCTGACTGGGGTCCCCTGGATACAGACACTTTGTGTCCAGTTGGCAATTGTAAATTGAATTCTGATCATTAATACAATTTGTCTTTTACGTACCAAAAAAAAGTTGGTCTTATCATGAAAATTTGTATACCTTCTACTAGTATATATGGGTGTTCGGGATGAAAGAGTTTTTCCTTGATCTTATGGAGAAACTTCTTGAAGTTGGATGTGAACAAGATTATTTTAATATATTTTTTAGTTTTCAATTGTTGAATTTCATTTCTACGCTAGCATGATTGATTTTGCCGATGTCTATATGAATGCAACTAAAGTCATGGTAATGAACTTACACATTTTACAACTTATGCTTTTTTGTCAATTTTGTAATTTTATTGTGAGATTTTGAATTCAACTTACATTGAAAGTTTTATTTTTTGGGTTCTCATAAATCACACTTCCTTTCTTAGAAGGCTTTTAATCTCATAGAAGTTTATTGAGACACTAATTTGAGTCATATTTTTCAATATTTGTGAACTTTATTCTTGGATTTACTTGTTCTTTTTTGCTAAACTACTTTGTGAATATGACCCTTCTATTCTTTGCCACCCTCCTAACCCCAAATTTTCCAAGGTAGCTCTTATTCTTCATCCTTATCCAACATGAAGGGCTCCTACAACTTCAAGCTTTCACAAACTAAACTTGAATTGATCTTTATGAAAAGTACAAATCAATTTTGAAAGTATTTTCACCCATAGCCTTAAAATATCGAAAGGTCTAAGTTTAAGTGGCTTTATTTTCTGTTGTTCATCCTTGTCCAACATGAAGGGTTCATAAAGTTTCAAACTTTCACAAATTAAACTTGATTGCATTTTTTTAAGGGTAAAAATCAAATTTGAAAGTGTTTTCACCCATAGCCTTAAAAATATTGAAAGGTCTAAGTTTAAGTGGCTTTTTTTAAGCTTGTCTCTATAGTCTTTCTTTACCCAAAGATAACCAAACTCTTATCTTTCACTTTTAGTATATGCTCCTTCCTATCTTGATTGTGTCTTTGTTTATATAAATTTTGAGATCTCTTTAATTGTTCTTTTACTTTGAGTTGAATTTGTCTAATGCTCTCAACAAATTTTAATGTTTTTTACTTGCTCTTCTTGCTATTCCAAAGCTACATTAAGTAGACTTAAGGTAAATACCCCAAACTTGCCTCAAAAGGAGATTGATTTATAGAAGAATAAATTTCCCTATCATAGGTGTGTTCGTAGTAAGTGGCTCATCCCAAGTTTTAGGACATTTATTGTAGTATTTTCTTATGAGGTACACCAAAGTCTTGTTGACTACCTCTTTTGGCCATTTATCTGTGGGTGAATAACAATACTTTTCTCAAGCCTTGTATGCATCATGCTTGACAAAGTGTGTCAATTTTTTTCAACAAACCTATTGGAACAAAATTGAAGATCTTAATGCTTTGTTTAGACTCGTGGTTTGTTATTGTATTTTATGATTCAGTTCACTCGTGTCAATCTGAGATGTAAACTTATGAGAGATATAGTGGCAATTTGCTCAAGGGTTGTAGGTAGTAAGATGAGTTTTAAATTAATACAATTTAGCTCAAAGATGAAAATTAACTATCAAAAATCATTTTATCTTAATGCTATTACAAATCAGAAAATTAAAATAAATTGCATACTAAAGAAACCATGATAAAACAATTCTAGCAATAGAAGTTGTTATTCGCCACTTGGGCAAAAAAGCAATATTGTAGAGGTTGTAGAGGTCGAGCATGCAGATACTGACAATGCCCCCAACATTCGAGCTTAGCAAGAAACTACAACAGTTGACATGGAGTTCGTTCTACAAAACTCAAAATCGAGTCAATTTTGAAATCAGAAGAAGCTACCATGGTGAGAAGAATGCTTAACAAAAATTGTGGTGAATCAGAAGAAAAATATGGAATATATGCCCCCTCCTATTTTTTCCCCAGCTAGGTGGGGTGAAAATGAGAACGATGGAAGGGACACTTTCGCCGTGCAAAATGGGAAAAATGAGCCTATATATGTTGTGGTGGGCCCATGGAAGGGTCATTTTTATTATTCACTGTGAGGAGTTTGTTGAATTTTTTAGAGAGTTGTCAGCAAAATTCCTATAGACGAGAGTTCAAGCTACGACAAATCGACTAGCTACGCACCAATGTGGTGAGGGGAAACCCACCTAATGAGGTAGGAGAAAATTTTCACATCAACTTGTTATTTTAGTAGTTTTTAATTTTTTGAGCAGTGCATGCGTCCAACTGGTGTGATGGCGTTTGGCGGATGTGCTAAAGTCTTGCCGACACGTTAGCGTCCATCGACCACACTAGCATCTTACCTGTGCATTGTCATCGACCAATTCAACATCAGACATTAGTGTGCGTGCAAACGACTATGCAACATGCTGTGGTCTTAGAGGCAAACTTAGGAAAATTTTGATGATGTAGAATGCTGATATGGGATTTTATGTTTTTGCAAAAATGGCTCGAGATCAAAGAGCACAATAACAATGTGATTCTTACATTGCTACGGAGTCGTAGTAATGAAATCAACGCTGATGACTAAAGTCTGCTACAACACGTTGGACTCTGGTGGGTTTATACGATTGCAAAATTTCGTTTCCACACTCCCATGTTGATGGCCCTCATGGAGAGGTGGGACACAGATACATTGAAATTTCATCTCCCTATCGAGGAGATGATAGTGACCTTAAAGGATGTCTATTGCATCCTGCGCCTACCTATTTGTAGTGAGTGGGTAGCATACAAGGAGGGTTGAACGGTCTACGATGCCCAGGCTGCATAACAGTATTGCCTTGGCCACGTAGTCTCGGAGGACACGACTGGGCATATCTACATGCACTGGCTCAAGCAAGGTTGGGTAGTGATATCGTTGGTTCACCGTGTCATGATCGTGACAGTCGCATTATAGGTCATGATGGATGGACGAGGCTTTCACCTCCACAAGGGCCTTGTCCACCGCATCCGAGCCATGGAGGAGTAGAGGACCATATTTTCCTAGGGTCGGAGCATGCTCACCCACTTATACCATGACATCGGGTGATATGTCCATTATGAGTACCATAGTATTACTGTCTGCATGCTTCTCCAGGTGTAGGTGTTTGAGCACATCTAGTGTACGTGGTCGACTAGATATACTCAAGGCCTAATGCACAGATTCTCTCAAGCACACTCGTACCCCTAAGACCTGTCTAACAATACGATGACCTACATTTTTGGCGGTAGAGGATAGATGGTTTGAGGGCCCAAGACATCAGGATGGATGTCTGGCCATCCAATACTATTGTGGAGGATGCAATGTGATCGACTCCTGGTCGGGCGATCAAACCATATTATTGTACCATACTATTGGCATCAGGTCGTTTGATAGTTTGGTCAGAGGCAAGTGATTCCCTCGACGACTCCCATGTATATACGGTCCCATAGGAGTGCAATGCGAGTAGGAGATAGTCCTCGTTTGACCATTGTGGATGTCACACTTAGCAGTGATGATGGTTCAAATGAGGACCAACTTGAGGCCTTGGGGACTGATGATGTCAACGTCTCAGTTGGCTTTGCCAACTAGTGGCAGACAACATGTCCCACCCTGATTTTCCTTGCAGGTCCCCCGTAGGCAATCTTGGTGCTCAGGGGTCCAAGGAGTGGTGACGAGGGGGACAAGGCAAAGGCGGGCAGAGCAGAGAAGAGGCCAAGGTGGCGGCGATGTGTGGTGTCACATGTACGCGCTTCACTTGTCTCAATGGCACTGCCCACCATCCAAATGGTTGTCTCCCTCAACAACAACAACAAGGGCGAGCATCGCTTCCAATAGTGGTGCTTGACCTTCAAACCCACACTAGTAGGCTGGGGAACCAGGTATGAGTAAGGTATATGTTAATTCATTTTAGTTATTTTAGTTCAAACTTTCTCATATATATACTTTGATGATATGGTTTTCACATCGTCCACTTTCTCTGTGTTTGCAGTGTTCACATTGGAGTGGCTCGATTTCTTCAAGCAATTCATAGTAGAGGCGGTCTCACCCATCTAGATTCGAGAGTCAATCCTAGACGCCTATAGGCATCCCACAACAAGGTGCCATGCCCCATTATTCGAGTCTATAGTGCATCTCAAGATGACCTGCGATGACTAAGTAGAGGGAGTAGCGAGCTACAAAGCTCCTCTCTACTCTTTTCGAGAGAGATCATGCTGTGATGCGGGTTGAGAGTGTCATGCAGACACGTGACACCTTGTAGAGCTAGGTTGATGACCTCAGGAGGCAGCTAGAGGCTACTAGGATAACACCTCTTGGCCATCGGGATCCTCAGGTGCAACAACTCAAAGATGAGCTATGGTAAGCCCGAGAGCGGGAGGCTTCACTATTGGAGTGTATCACATCACTGTGGGAGGAGGCCGCAGAGTTACGAGAAATTTAGGGATTACGATCGCGGAGCATGTCCGTGTCACGATCACACCAATCACATTCCTATGCATCCATCCAACATCCTCCTTCGCCAACGCCAAGGCTTAGGGAGCCATGCACCCAGGGGCTAGAGAGCCATTTTTTTGTACCGTATCATTGATGTATAACATTTTTGTTGTATAGATTCATATACAAATATACAAACACCACCACATTTTGTTATAGTGGTGTGATACATGTACATGACATTATTTTTGACACACACACATATATATATATATATATATACAAAATTTCAAATCATGATGTGTTCTTTATGTAGGGTTATGTGATGGATGTATGTTTAGATTAGATACTATCATGATTTAATAAAAACATATTAGATGTATGCTTAATTAAATACAATGATGATCTAATCCCTGACTAAAACAGTTAATCAAACACAATGAATGGATATGCAACATAGATATAAAACACATGTATATATAATTTTTAATTAAAGAAATTAACTACATACACATGTTTACATCATAACACAAATTAAGAAGATAATGTTTTAATGAAGAAATGTCATAGCATAACGGACTGCGAACCTCGAAAAAGGGGACGAGTGTCATGCAAATGCCACATAGACCTTATGCATAATATCAACATAGATGCATTGTATTGATCGATTCTTTGAGGTGTACAATCCATAGACAATAATATATATGCACCAAAACCATACACGAAGGTGAATTATGTAAGGAACTAACCAATTGGGGTTGAACTTCCCCTTTTGATTAGGTGGCACATTTACATTTCTTTGATTCTCATAGAGAATGAGATCACCTACCTTGAATGTATGACAAAGAACACCTTGATAGTAATGTTTAGAAATAGATCTTTGGTAATCTTGTAGATGGTTGAGGCCTATGATCGACGCTCATCAAGCAACTCAAGTTGGTTGAGACATTTAACATGGTAAGTGTCATCATTAATTAATCCTTAAGAGAAACTCGCAAAGAAAAAATTTCCAACTCTAAAGGCATGATATCCTCAACACCATACACAAGGATATACGGGGTTGTACCAATATTTGTACAAATGCTTGTACGATAGGCCCATAAGGCATACGCCAATTGAGTATGCTAGTCCTTACTACGTTTGTTCACTATTTTTTGAAGAATTAGCTTGAGAGTTTTATTAGACGCTTCTACTTCGCCATTAAATTGAGGATAATAGGGTGTAGAAAATCTATGTTGAATGTGAATTTTTTCCAAGAATTGCTTTACCTCTTTGTTCTTTAATGAAGTACCATTATTAGAAGCAAGAGTAGAAGGCAATATGAAATGAGCAATAATGTTATTTAGAAGAAAGTTACATATCGCTTTAGCGTTAGTGGATCAAAGTGGAGTAGCTTCGACCCACTTCATAAAGTAATTAGTAGATGTGATGATGAAGGAATGTCCTTTAGAAGGAGGTGATACTTGTCGATAATATCCAACCCCCATTTAGCAAATGGCCAAGGAGAGGTTTGATTTTGAAGCTCTTGTGCAAGAGCTTAGATGAGATTACTGTGTTGCTAATATTGAGGGCATTTCTTGACAAAGTCAAAGGAGTCTTGCTCCATTGTTTTCTAATAATATCCCATATGAATAAGTTTAGACACTAAGGATTTACCACTAAAACGTCCACCCCTAGAACCTGAATGAGCTTCTTGAAGGGCAAGGGGTATTTTAGCCTTAGTGAGACATCGAAGAAGAAGACCATTGTAGTATTTTTCGATAAAGAGCATTAGATAAGATAATATATCGAGTTGAAAGATTTCATATCCGAGTGAGCATTTTTAGTCGCATCGTCAGGAAAATTTCCTGTCGTCTGATAATTATAAATGTGTGAATACCATTCCCCTAAGTCTACGTGAGCACACATGATACTTTCAGGTTCAGGTTGATCCGAGATAGTGAGAGAGCGGAGAATCTAAACCACAAAATAGTACTCTTCTACACCATTGTTTGAAGGTACAAGGGAGGATGCACTCACCATTGCATCCACGTGGCAATTTTCGAGCTCCTAGGAACACTGTTTATTGTAAAAGAGGAGAATCAATCAAGTAAGGATAAAGCCAAATCTCGATACTGAGAAAGCTTGCTTTTCTTAGCTTGATATGATCCCATGGTTTGATTTACAATAAGCCCAAAATCACCATGAATGTGAATATGTTTAATCTTTAATACTATTCCAGTATGTAAGCCAACAATAAGGGCTTGGTACTTAGTGATGTTATTGGTACATCGAAGGGAGATTTGGTGGAAATCATGTTGACATTCAACCATGGTTTCACCTTAGACTTCGCAAGGTAGTATCCAAGTCTAATCTTATACTTATGAGGATCAACCTTTAAGGGGACTTTAATACCTTGTTCATTACACCCACAACGTTCACCTCTATAACCATCTTTAGAAAAGAG